>JAQZBX010003338.1:0-65807 GCA_029593785.1 Cabassous unicinctus
CAACTCTGTTCTTTGCCTTGCCTTTTATATTCAATTCCCCACCCACCAGGGGGTGGGGCTCAATGCCCTACTGACTGACATGGCCCAGTCAACGCCCTAATCATAATTCAATCATGCCCAGATTAACAGATCAGATTACAGGCATGATCCAATTATATTTTTGGAATTCATAATTACATCAAATTCCCTAACGGTTACAATGACTATCAAGACCATGAAGGAGAATGAATAATGAGCAAATGGCTATTTATTGAGGAATTAATATTTTTCAGTCACCTTCACGCGGCTTTTCATTTGTGTTCCATGACTCGGTGACTTTGGTATTATCACTATCTCCACTTTACAGCTGAGAAAACTGAGTTAGCCTGGTGGTGAGAAGCACTGACTTCCATATGAGGCAGAAGCAGATTTGAATCCCAGTTCTGCTCCTTAATAACTTTGTGGCCCTGGGAAAATTTGTAACCTTTCAACATCTTATTTCCATCTTATGTGAAATTGGAAATGAAAACATTACTTCAATAAGGTTGTGGCTGAAATAAAAATTTATTACTTTGTCTAGTAAAAAATAAGTAATCAATAAACGGTGGTTGTTAGAAATGCTGTGACTCGTCCGAGGCTATATAGCAGGTAAAAATTGGACCCAGAATTCAGTGTGAGGTTTGCTCAGGCTTCAATCATTTTCCCCATGTGATATGTCTCTGAGTATATTAAATGTTTCAGATCTGCTTTCTACTACTTAATAGGCCCAGTCTGAATTTGAAGTGAACGTGTAGGTTAGTGTGCATTTTCATATATACTTGGGATTTATGTAAGATTAAATGCAGAGGCCTGATATGAAATAGAGTGGGAATAAGTGAAACAGCCATAGATGTGGGTATAAATGGAGACACTTGCTGTCCTGTGACAAGTGCTGAGACAGTAGACATTTCTGACTCAGTGAACCCACAAAATTCCACCTTTTGTCTGTATGTCTCTACCAAGGGACTCTTCTTGCCCCTTGAGACATTCTGCCTTCTACTTCCTACCTGAGCAGCTAGTGAACAGATTTCTACCCTCTTAACTTTTGTACTCCTTATCCAGTTGTATAAATGTTGGTCTTATTGAAATAGATCTAGAAAGAAAATTAACAATGGAGATAAAATTTCAGTAATATTTTATCAATGTGAACATAAGACTTTTCCTGGATTAAAATAGGTATATGAGCATATGTATACGCATACATATGACAAAGCAAAAGGAAACATGCATAGCAAGTAGGACTTTGCAATGCAACATTTTCCTCATGATTCCTTTTCCTTGTGTGTATATTCTTTCCTTGTTTTATCTGTGAACTCCATATAGATCCTTGAATTCCTAATCAGTTATTGTTTTTAATCATCTAATGTAAGGCATGAGTACCTTATAGGTCTAGGGAACAAATTTCAATGGTTCATTTTCATTATAGATAAATCTTAACTAAATATAAACCAAAACTAGCTTTTATTAAACAAAATAGAAAAAAATCCTGCCACGTCATATTCCAGATGTCTATTTCTTCGTTCTACACTATCCCATTGGCTTTTAACTTGTGTGCTATGATTAGTTATTAAGCTTGGTATCTAATGGATATTATATATAATTGTGACCACTTGAAAATGTTACTATTTAGTGATCCTGAATTTGACCAGATGAAAAAAGAATTAAGGGGACAAAGATTTCCTAATACCAGGGAGAGATTTGGTTGTTGCTGGAGAGGAAATGGTCACCTGAGGACCATTGTAATTGAAGAAATAATTTAAAATAAGAATGCACAATTGGGACAGATTCAGAAAATATAAGTGATATATTTTCTGCCCAGACATTGTGAGCAATATAATGCACCTGGCTTACTATACAGCATGTTGGAACTTTGAGACATGTCACCTTGTTACATTCTTCCAAGCCAGGTGGAAAAAATGACTACCATACTGAGAAATTAACTCCCTCAGATCTATTTTTCATTGTATGGTAAAGTACTTTTGTACTGTGAAAACTGAGTGTTCAATGGTTTTGGCTGTCTTATGAAAAAGATATGGGAAAAGAAAACTAAAATGACTAACTATAGTCCCAAATTTTAGTTTATGAAGAAACAACCTTCTCATCTTGGAGAAGATGCAACAGGGAAATATGAGGCAGGCAATCTTTTCTGAAGGTGACCTTGATGAGTCTCATTACATCTCTCCTTTTTGCTGCCTGGCCCACTCCCCAAGTAGAGAGCTAAACACTCTAGACCACCATCCTGGTTAGAGTACTGCAGCCTTCCAAAATGTCAGAGGAACTCTGTCCACTGGAACTATTAAGTTCATGTGTATGTGTGCATGATATAAGCATACATTCTGTATGACATGACCCCTAGGCATGATTCCAAATTGTGTAGACTGAGGTCATAATGTATGAGCATATAGTAGAGCTCTCCAAAGAAGGTGTTATATTTATATGTTGTCCTGATGAGAAATAATAGGTGAGTGAAGAGAGAACTGCATGTTCAATTAGAATAGGTTAAGAGGAAATTATCAAATATTTTCATCATTTGGTGAAGGTTCATAGAGAAGAAAGGGTTAGAAGGGCATTGAACATTTTTTCCCACCAAGTATATAATTGCAGGGAAAGTTGTGGGCCTAATGATTTAGCCTTTAGGTGATGATATTTTCAAATCCCTTTACTTGAGCAATATGTTTGTCTTTTTGCCTTTAGTCTCTATATATGGGCATGCTATCAGAAATAGTTAAAACTGCATATTATGTTGTACCTAATGCTTCATTGGGTGAGAAATAGGAAAGTTACAATGAGGTTGAATATTATTCAACACTTCTATAAAGTTTTGAAACAATGCTTGGCCCAAACTTTTTTGTCAACATTCTTCTTACATATTTTTACTCACCTTCATTTGTCTGATTTAGAAGATAAAAAAATCATAACAACAATATGAATGTTTGCTTTAAGTAACTGGAGAGATCAGATACAATGAACCAGACAGACTATGGAATGAAATGTCATGTTGGCATTTATTTTCTTTTATTTCAAAAATAGTTACGAATCTTTTACCATGTTCAACAGTTGTGCTGGTTTTTTTGAGAGCTAAAAATAGAGAAAATAATAAATAGTTTCTAAACTTCAGAAAGTTCTATAAACAAGGCAATGGAAAGTAAAATATGAGTGTAGAGGTATAAGTAAGGAGAAGTCACTTACCACTAGGAAAGTCAAAGGAAATTTTATGGAGCATACAGCAATTGATTTGACTCTTCAACCATGAATAGGATTTCCAGTCAGAATTAGGTTAAGAGGATAGATGCAACAATAACATTCCTGGAAGAGAGCTGAGTGATAAGTAGCCCAACAGGGCAGGAGAAATGTGAGAAAATATCACTGTAATGTCGTTCATCAAATTCTATTGTTTGATAACATACTTCAATGTTGTGAAGCTCACAGTGTTCAGAATTTCCAACAAGACACCATAGATATTTCACTGGCATAACCCCTGATACATTTTTAGCTGTAAATATAAATCAGTGTTTCCCATTACCCTTGAGGATTATGATAAGCAAAATGTGGTTTAACATCTTTTTAACCCTACCCTGATTTTCAGAAAGTAAAATATGCATTAAATGTTCTTTTCTTCCCCAGCTGTAGATTTCCTTGGAAAAATATTTTCTTGATATTATGACAGAATCTTTCAGGATTTATGTCTCTGATGAAAAAGTGTGAAAACTTTTAATCCAATACATTCCTCCTTGGGTCAAAATGCAAGTCTAACCTTTTATGTTGTTTTATTTTTTAAGGGGAATAACATGGAAAATAAGTGATCTTGATTATACTCAAAATTATATTTTGTTCTCTATGTTCTCAGGAAACAGGGAAATAAATAATTATATCTCATTCAACTTTTAAAAAAGAAACAATGTGTTGTTAACCATACTGGGAAAAGTACAAGTCCCTGATCTGCATTTAGAGATTTGTGCTACTTTTAAGTACATGGGATAGGGCTTATTTGAGATGCATTCATTTGCATATCGATTTGCTCAGACTCAGATATAGAGAAAGTTTTCTTTGCAATTGTGGAGTACTGATCTGGTTATTTTTAGACAGGCATGCGTACTTGAAAAAAGAAACTTTTCTCAACACTAGCATATTACATTGACATTGAAATCCATAGAAAGTCACACAAAGGGAATAAGTGACAAAAGGTAAAAGGTGTTGAGATAATACTTTTAGCCAAATGCAGGTAAGGGTTGGTGTAAAGGAATAATTCTAATGATATCAAATCTAGCTTTTAGTTTCACCTAATAAGCTTTTAAAATGTGAATGCCTTTTCTCTCTTCCTTCCTTCCTTCTTTCCTACAATTCAGTCCATGAAGCACTAGGAAGGCCTAAATGAGGACAATGGCCCAGCAAGATCTGGAGACTGATTACAGAAGAACTGCGCAAATAAGTAAATGTATTGAGGATACTGGAAGTTAGGTTTCTCACTGTCTGAAAAGGGAATTGCAAATATGAAAGGGGATAAACTTAGAATGAACACTGGTGTTGGATTGGAGTTAATGATATGGATATGAACTTATCATGTTTTTATATATCTATATATAGAAACAGATATAAAAATTAAATAAAAAGCTGAGTATTTGTGTGTAGGTGTGTGTGTGCCTTTGAGTTCATATGTTCATCTCTGTGTCCTAGCTCTGGCCACTGAGGTGTCCTGGGGCTGTAACTCCCCAGTAGCAATGTGACAAGTCCTTGATTCCTTAGTACCATTTCCCACTGAAGGATCGAGGGCTCCTTTGAGGGATACTTGAGTACAGGACTGGGACAGGAAAATTACAAGATGAGCTTGGAACATCTTGTTATGATAAAAGTAAGGAAATACTCAGAGAATCATGGGGCCAGGTCAAAAAGTCACAGATAACAGGATAAAGGGGCTCCTACTACAAAACCTGGGAGAATTTGGGTATATAAATCAATGCTGATAGTAACGTGTAGTAATAGCCTACTGAATGAGAGAGGATTATATAAAGAGAAATTTATGAGTTCACAGTGAAGTAAGGAAGCACATAAATGTGGAAAATGGAAACCTCTTCCAATAGAATGTCAAACAATAAATGTGGAAAGAATGGTAGAATTGGAAAATCACCAATTGGCAACCTCATAATGGTAATTCAGCCAACAAACAGCATCAGTGAATGTTAAAAGCAGTGGGTAAAAGTTTAAAGAAGATATTTATGTAGTTTCAAAGTGTCTCCCAACAAAAACCCTTGTAAATACAATGGGGAAAGCATAACTTTAGAGGGAAGTAGCTTTAGCAAACTATAATCAAGACCTTCATCAAGTGATCAAAGTTAACATCACCAGGTATAGGACAGACTGACATTATATGGCATGTGATGAGATGCAGCGAGAAGAGACAGTTTCACTTGGTGATATTTCTGCAAAATCCAAATCCTGGGATGTTCTAAAAAAATTACTGGCATACAATCTTCAAAAATATTGAAGTTGGGATGGTCAAGGAAGGACTGTGGAACTTTTCCAGATTTAAGGAAACAAAAGAAACATAATTGCCGAGGGCCACACAACATCCTGGAGTGGATTATTTTGTTATAAAAGACATTATTGGGACAGTTGGCAAAACTTAAATGGAATCTCTGGGTGAAGGGTATATAGGATTTTTGTGTACTCTTCTTGCGATTTTATTTTGTAACTTTGAGATTATTTTTTAAGTAAAAATATTAATATCTATGTCCCACTCAGATAATATTAAAATCAGAATTTCTGGGTATAGATACTTTTTAAATAATCTTCAAATGAGTCTAACTTGCAGCTAATGTTGATAACTGCTGAGTTAAGGGTTATCTGAGCAACAGTGTTCCATGAGACCATAGCTTTCCACTGGAAGAATTTTAATTATGGCTCTGTTTCTTTTTTCCTTCAGCATGAATTCTTATGATGGATTTATGGCTAGCATTTAATTAGTGAGTGGATGCAAATGTTGTTCTTTTAGAATTGCCTGTAAAGAGCTATAATAACCCATCTTTGTTTGCTATACATCTCAACACTTGCAAAGTTCCATGATATATTTATTTTTTTAATGAAAAGGAACAAAAATATATTTTCTTTGAAATTTAGCAACCCTCTGTGAGATAATTAGAGACACCTGGTTGTCTAAAACTAGAGTTGCCATTAATTTAGATTGATACTTAATGTTTTATGTTGATAAAGTACATTTCTTTACATATATTTGAGCATTACATTAGAGAGTAATCTACCTGGTATTCTGCTCTATCAGTGTGTCAGTAAATAAATATTAAGGTTCACTTTTTCCTCTGCATTTGGAATACCTTGGAAATGGAGAAGAGCATCTGCTGGTCCTTCAAACACTCCCTCCGCCTTTGCCTGAGCTTACAGCTATTTCGATGGGAGCACCATCTTCTTGGTTTGGGCTACTTCTGATAATCACCTGAGGATTCCATTCCTGTGGTCAAGGAGATGAAGGATACAGCAGCATTATGGATTCTGCAGATAGTCCAAGATAAAAGAAAGTAAGATGTGCACACATTTATAATGGGCCAGTCATAAGAAGTGAGGAGGTTTTTAATGGCGTTGTCAAGACTTGCCTCAAACAATCTTGTGAAATATGCCAGCGTTGTCATTGGAGCCTGCCGGTCCATCTTCACTGCCTCAGTGTACTAGGAGCTCCTCAGTGTGCATAGTCCATACAATCTCAGCTAAGTTAGATCATTTAATCTCTGCTAGGTTGTTGCTAATATATTATATGGTAAAGTCTTTGATATTGACACTTTGCAGGGATGTCTGCCTTCTAATAAGATGTTTGTCAAAATTGATTTATGATGGGTGAAAAGACTACTTTAAAAATAAAAATAGCTGTTTTATTAGCCCATGTACCTGCAAAGCATTTTGCTAAACACTCTTCAATCCTTATTCCATTTTATTCTCTTGGGTACCCTATGAGGTAGGCTCTATTATTTATCCTCATTTTATAGACGAGATCCTGAAACTTAGAGCACTATAACAATTTGCCCAAGATCACAAAGCTAGTGAGTGACAGACCTTGAATTTGAACCCAGGTTCATCAGATTCCAAAGTCTGTATACTTAGCCATAAGGTTCTACTGACTCTCCTGTTTTGGATTAGAGGTTATCTAAACTACGTACTCCTAATATTAGAGAAATAGGTGAGTCTGAGCCCGAGGAAACTACCTCATTTCTCCTTCTCTCTTCTCCAGCACACTACTTTATACCATTTTTCAAAGTATAAAACTTACAAGAGGATTCACCCTATTGTTCTCATAACGATGCTTCTGCTTAGGCAATAGCCTCACCCTGAAACAGTTTGTAGAATGGTTGTCTAAATAAATTAAGCCAGGGAAGGTGATGCTCTGATATTTTGCCAACCCCTGTCTTAGGATCACATGTAAGTTAAAGAGAAAATTCAGTAAAATATGGCCTTTTAAGGCATCTCTGAATAAATGCTGCAAACTGCTGATGCCATCGAGTTGGAGGTCTCAATATAGAAAATATACCTTTCTAAGCCCCCTCCTTGAGATTCATATTTAGTTCTACATTTTCTGAGGCTATATGCCCCAAGGCAACTAAATTGTAATGACAAAAAAAAACACAAATAAACAAACAGGATAACTCAGAGCATTTAACTTATGTAGTATATTTTGAGATAATTGTGGTTAATCATTTTCTTGTTGAAGTCATTTCAGTTCAAGTACATACAACTAAGGCAATCAAGAAGTCAGAAGAAACTATGAAAACATTCTTGCTTTTGAAGTATTTAAATATATTTATGACATGTCAACAGTCATTTTTATATTTGTACATCAAAACATTATTGCTCTTTTTTCTAAGTTCAAAATTATTTAAGTGTTTTTTATTTCTCTTTCCCAGTGTTAAATTATTGAGGCAACATATTAATTAGCTATACAATGAGAATAATGCATAAGTGATATACACAATTATCCTCCACTATTGAACAAAGTAATGTGCCTCCCTAAATCACCAAACTAATCAAAATAATAACTACTATTTCTATAGGACATACTCTGTGCCAGGTACTGTGCTGAGCAAACCATGTCAATTAATACATCTGATCCTTATAGAAAACTTGGGAAGGATTTTGGTAAGTATTAGGAATTGTATTGTTTATTAGATGAAATAACTAAAGATTATCAGGGTTAAGGAAACTGCCCAAATCCCATATAGCTATAAATGAGGATATACTCAATCCAAGGCTAACTTCAAAATTTATTCTCGTAATAACTTATATAACTAAGGTAAAATAAGAGCTTTTGGCCTGATGTTTCTATTAATAGAATCTATCTGGAATTGGCATTCCTATATATCCATAATACTAAAAATGAAACTATATTGCCTTACAGCCAAAAGTGCCATCTTACCCCAACTATTCATTTTATGGAGGAGAAAAATAAGACCCAGAAAAATAAATGATACCTCTAATGTTATTCCAGAAGCATTTCAAGAACCAAAATAGCTCTCAAACAGATAAAAGAGTACATTTCTTCCACTATAGCTTAATATTAAGCCTATTAATTTAGTCTTGTAATAAAGAAAGCCAGACTTGTCAAAGATAGGGGCCAGTTGATAGCTCATATGTGGTCTCTATGGAGATAATATATATACTCCAGGCATTGCTTAACCTTCCTGGATCTCTATTTTCTCATCTGTAAAATGGGAAGAATAAATACCTACTTGCTAGGTTGTTATGAAGATTAAAAAGGAATGTGTTTTAAGTTCCTGGCATATAATAGTACTCAATAAGTGATAACTATTATAATTGTACTACTTTATTAGACTCTTCACATGTGACCCTCAGAATCTCAGCTTTATGGATCCTAGTAACTCAATCATTTTAGTGCCCTTTGAAATGATCCAGCAGATAGCAAAGAACTTTCTCAGTGCTGTGGTACGCTGGTATAATGATAAAGGTTTAACAACTTTTGGGCAGAGGGTTGAAGGGGAGCTGATTTGAAGCATTTGCTAAATTCCATGGTATAACACTTCTACCAAGGCACATTTCAACCTTCTACCTTGAAGTCAACTGACTTGCAAAATTCCTTAAAATTTAAAAATAGGGCAACTCCAGCACCAACTGATTCCTTCCCTTGTTTAAACAAAACTAAACAAAATATACAACTAAAAATATATATACAAAAACATACAGAAATGCACATGTATGTATATATAATGGGGACAGATTATAAATACATATTTGCTATGTAAGCATAGAACTAGAACAAGGGCAGTAATTATAGAATGATAAAAGCCAGTGTTACCTGACATGATACCAAACATTTGGTCTAGGACAGGAGTTCTTAACTGATTTTGCTCCATGGACCCCTTTGCCAGTCAGGTGAAAACCATGGACCCCTTACTAAGTCTACACTATACAGTGTATTATTTAATAAATATATCACACCTGCACTAACATGACCTCACAAGAATAACGTTGTTGTTTTTTTTAATTTAAATTCAAGCTCATGGACCCCTGGTTAAGAACCCCTGGTCTAGCATAACCTCTTTCTCATTTGGTGCTAGAGTCACAGGGCAAGCCTTTTCCTTGAGAAACATATTATTCTATGCCACATGTGCACTTCTGACACGCCTACCCTCATGCACGGTCCTTGCCTACGCAGTCAAGATTTCCTGGAGAATACCTCCCCTTATCTTGACTGCATTTGACCACTGCTCAATTCATTTGAGCAACATTGGTAATGAGCACCTCTAGAGAAGTTCACTTCCACAGATGACCTTGTGTATTGATCCTTTCTAATTTTATTCTTAGGTAGTGATCTTATCCTAACATCTTGGTTAGAACACTGTTTTTGAACATACCACTAAAAACATTCTCTTTGAAGACTAGTAGTACATTCACATATACCACAGCTGGGCAAAAGTCTATGGATAGCTGGTATTTCCATGAGCTAGTTTTCCAAATATAGAAGAATAAAGTATGTCGAGCAAAGAGGAGAAAAAGAAAATGGATATCCAATCATTGACTGGTGAACTTGAATCTTAATATGTTCAATTTCAGTTCTGGAACTTAGACCAGTGATCCATATTATCCATGGTTCCCTGAGATTTTAATACTGCCATTGTATCTTCCATAGTAACATTGATGCTGGAGATTGAAAAGTATATACTGTGAATTAGGATCTCTGTCTTAAATATCTCTGGCCTTCAACATCATTTAAGATGATAATGTAGCAATAAAAATGGAAGAATTCTGGGTAAATCATGGTTTGGGATTGAACCAATGGCTTCTCTGTTATGTTTGTTTGATATTTAGGTATCAGCTATAGCTGTCCACTACAGGGTCATCTTTTCATTTTGATCATTCATTCACTCTATATTTTGAGCTTCTACTGTTTCAGTCCAGTGTTAAGTACTGTGGCAGGCAGGTATTAGTTGAGGTATAGTACTTCTCAAGAAGTTTACATTTTCTTTATGCATGCCAGTCTTGCTCAAAAATAAACATAATACAATATATATTGGGGTCCCTTTAAGCAAAGAACTTTAAAAAGAGTCTATAGAATTTCAGAGAAGAAGGGTTCACATTTTGTTCTCATAATCAGGGGAGTCTTTGCGGTTGTGAGGTAGCATTTGAGGAGGGTTTAAAAGGATGGGAAAAACCTGGATAAACATATAGAAGGGACAGTACAGACAGGGGGCACCATTTAAGGCAGCTATTTCCAACTTTTTGTGTTCATGACGTGTTCTCAAACACTCAAACTTTAGCAGCATACTTTCAGTGTGCACACTGATTCACAGGCATTGCCCTCATGCACCATCTTTTAGCACTCTCTCATTTATCAGTAGAATTTCTGCTGTCCTGAGTGTGCTCTCCTGTGGTAATGTTTTGTCATGTTCTATCAAGTATGTCATCTTGAAGTAATGATGTTCTTCTTACTTCTTACTCTTAGCTTTCTACACTGAATAGCACCAGATGTTCCATTTAACTGATTTTGCTAAACAGCACTTATCCTCATTTGAGATAAAAATATACTTTATGCATTAATCAACATTTTACGGCACACCCCTGAAGATTTTTGGTTACCCTAGTGCACTAACACAACTCTGGAGGGCTCCTGGTATCGATGATGGCAATGTAGTAGGTAACCATAGGGCAGGTTTGGAAATAGTTTTTGTCCCAGTGCACAATGGAAAGTCCATAAAATGAAATACCAAGAAACAGTGCTTAAAAGGAAAAGTGTTCCTAAATACTAAATAAGTCTGCTCTTCTGTAGGTCAAGTTAAGCTTTATAAAAGTCCATGTTGTTCCATGGTGGTACTTCAGAAATTACCTTTGTTGAGGTTAGGAAGTAGACAGAGCTTCAGATGCCTCCAATACTCCTTTAATCAGGCTAGCTCTGACTTTCTATTTTTTGTTTTGAAGAAACAACTTCTTAGGTAAGAAAAAAGTTTAAAAGTAATTGAGCAGTCTATGAGGAGCCACTGAATGTTTTCAAGGAGGGGAATGACATTATCAGATCAGCTTTTGAAAGATTCTGGATGTATCATGAGTGGAGAAACTATGAATAAGGAGACCTGTTGGGATTCTATTACTTGAACAGGAAAGAAATGAAGAAGAACTGCCCTTGGTGGTGGTGAGACCAGAAAGGAGGAGAAGGACAAAGGATCATTCCAGATATAGGATCGATGGCCCTCACAAACTTATTTTTCTGGTTTGTTTTGGGGGTAAAAGAGAAAAATGAGCTAATTGTAATTTCAAATATTTATGACTTTCCTGCTATAGCAAGTGATGTTATCAACATAGATATAAGGGAATTTATAATTGGAAATAAAGGAAATGAGTTTTATTGCAAACATATTGTGAACATGGTGCACTTGAAGTATGTGCCAGATGTCTTGTCAGAGATAACTATTATTAGGCTATGAGAAATGTAGTTCTATAGCTATGTAGGCCTAATCTGTAAACACAGTCATAGGAGTATTTATTTAGACTGGGAGTTAAACCCATGGGAATAGCCAAAAATTGCATGAAAGGAGAAAAGGATTAGAAACATTTTGGGTGGGTTTCTCCAAAGACAGATTTTTAAAAAAGATTTACAGTAAGTATTTGAGGTCCCATTTGAAATCAAATAGCAAGAATTTGGAATAGAATCAATTAGCACCATTCTCTGTCTCTCTCCAGTTTACCTCAATGGCCCAGAAATGAAAAGAAGAAGAGCCTTTTGAAGTAGTTCAACTCAGGGTCCAGTTAGGAAAGTCAATGTCATGATAGAGGAATAGAGGTTTACATAATGAGGAAGGAGTCAAAAGACTGAGCCACAAGAACAAGTCAAGATTTGAAGACATGAAAAAAAGAGAGAGAATTGGAAAGCATGGAGGTTGTGGTCAGCAAGAAGATTTTGAAAATATTAGGCTTAGGTTGGGCTGTTCTGAGTGAATAGAGATCCAAGGTATGGCCATGCTTTTGAGAGTCGAAGGCATTTTGGATGAAAAGAATTGTGGAGTTATGAGAACAGATTCCTTAGTCCAGTGTTAGTGGCTAAACAAGGACAGAGCAGGTAGCTCTGCATTGATTAGAGAATAAGGGGAGGCAATATGATGGTTGAGGAGTTTGTGATGAGAGAGTTGGAAGTTAGGAATTTGATTTGGAAGAAAAAAATGGCAGAAACAAGACAAAGGATGAGGAATGATAAACAGGGTTGTCTGTGCAGAACTAAACCCACTTCCTCTGTAAAAGTCCTTTATTTTTGAGGGCTGCTTCCTTGTCTACTGTACACAAGGCCTATGCCCAATCTCTGCCCTCTTATTGGGAAGCAGAATATATGAGCAGATTATCAATAAACCTGGTCCTGTAGCTTCTTAACGTGTGCAGTGAGGAAATAAATACCGTGAGTGCTAAGTGTCCTGAAAATTCAAACCTGTCATTGTCGACAATGACTCTATTTCTTCTTATATTGTTTAGCAGTCTGTAATTTTTCCATTTAAAAGTCATATGTACTTCACCTGGGGAGTTTTCCGACAAAAATATTTGTCATCGAGTATGTTATGTTTGCTCATAAATATCTTGCCCTCTCTCAAAAGCATCCTGCAAATTTATTGACACAGTATTGCAGTTGCTATTTTCTTTACTCTGGACTTATATCTAAGCCATTGTGTTGCAAGTACTTTGAAAAGCAAATAGTTAACAGTTTTCTGGATGAAATGAGCAGTAAATATTTTCAGATTTGCACAGTGTCTATTTTATTGTCTCTCTCTGGAGCTTGAATTCAAGTCTTATTTTTAAGGCAGGTTTTATTCAAAGTTTCCATAGTTATGATGATGTATTTCTTACATAACATCTATTTTCATTGTCTTAAAATCCTTCATAAAGGCATGTTTCCAAGGCCTGGATGTGCTAGTAATATGGATATTTTCTAAAAAGAGTTCTACAACTACCTCATCTCCCCCTCACCTGTTCTTCTTGTGGTTGTCATTTTGAGAAGTGTGGGTGGGCTTTGCTAATGGTGAAGTATGCAAACATTGAGACCAAATATATAGTTGTTGCTATCAATATGTTCATTGTTTCCTCAGAAACTTTTAATTTTATTTTAAAAATTTCCCACACACTTATTGTCTATTCAGTCTGAGCTGACCAAGTAACTCTGCCCTGATCTCCAGTTCCTACATGCAGTAGGGCCAGCTCCTATTCTCAGTTCTACATCTTATTTCTTCACAGCTCTTACTTCTCTCATTATAGCCTCTTCTGGGGCCCCTTATGTTCTGGCCTTCTCGGCCTTCTCCTTTGGTCCACATTACTGCCTTCTCCTATTTTTAGAGTCCCATTCTGCCATTATTATTATTATTTTATTATTATTAATTTTTTAGCAGGAGGTCCCGGGAATCAAACCCAGGTCCCTTCATAAGGGAGACGGACACCCAACCATTTGAGCCACATCTGTCCCCCTGCCATTATTTTTAATGCTTTCTTTATTCTCTGCTGCACACAAGATGGTGTTCATATATTGATGTGACAACATCATTTGTTCTAGTGAATTACCTGATACAACTATGTGGATACTATAGGCATAAGAGCAGTATAGTTATTTGTATTAAAAATCCAGTTCTCTACCCCTTTCCTAGTATTAATGCCTATTATCACATGACTTGATTTGAGCATTAGCTCTAAAAGGCCATCTCAGGGAGAAGGCCATACCTAGAATAGCCCCCCCACTAGTAGCAGGAAGAAAATGAGAAACACATGGAACAGAGCTGCTATAGCAAAGGTTCCCTAGCTAATCCCCTTCAGTGTAGAGCCCAAGCTACTTGCAGATGCATGAATGAACCAAACTGAGATCAGCTAAGTCCAACCTAGATCAGCTGTTCCCCAGCCAATACACAGCTGAATGATTTATGATAATATACGACTGCTGTTTTAAACTATCAAATTTTGGTTTGCTTTGTTATGCAGGAATAACTAACATATAGATATTATGTGCAAAAGCCAAAAACATAATACGTTTGAAAAAAGAAACAGTTTTGTTTAATGGGGGCTTTGTTGTGAGAGACTGTGATGGTTGGAATCCTGGCTGTAGAGATGTTATTTATTAAAGGCCTTGGTCTGCATGGACAGTCATTATCATCAAACAACCAAATTCTTTATGTTGAATTTGATTAGACAAAAGAGAAAATATCAGAGAAACAGGATTTGATTTTTATCTAATCCTTCTCTCCAATAATTTCTCTCTAATCTAGTTTCTATGAGTTTTTTGCTTCAACCACTCCCCGGATTTGGCAAATAATATGAGTCAGTACTCCTCTTCCATCCCATCCAGACAGCATTAGTCAATCAGGCACCGTTCTCTGCTGGGCCAAGAGGTCTTCTCAGTAAAAGGCTCTTCATTCCCTCTACTTGAAATCACCTTTCCTTCCATTTCAGAGTTCCAGATTCTACCCATCAATGACCAGTTCAGATGTTACTTTCTCCAGGGAAATATTTTCAGGATCCCTAGCACCAGATAAACTTTGTCCTTTTAATCACCTATAATGCTTTATCAATTTTTGAAATATCACATAGCATTTATTTACCTTACTTATTTCCCATACAAAACCTAAACTTCTTTAAGCTAGAGATCCTGTCTCATGTTGTTGTTTTTTTAAAATCTCGTACAGCAGCTAGATTAGCACTTTGCATATGTTAGATAACTCATAAATGTTTGTTGGAAGCATGAATTACAAATTTTAAATGTCACAACTGTTTCTTAACTCTTGCTTTTGGCAGGAAAAGTTTAAGATACTTTCTGATTGGTATGCAAATGTATGATTCTGCTTATGTTTAGATGACTTCTAAATGGTGACTAATTAATTTCTCTTCTAGAATGTATCTGACAAGAATGTACAAGAAGGGAGGGAAAGCATGGAAAATTTTCCCATTTGCAGCATGTAAAAGGCAGATGCTAATTTTTGCAGGTGGATAGTTTTCTTCCACTTTGGTCCAAGAAATTAAAAGAGAACCCCCCACCCCCAGATTTTAGGATCCATCCTTCTTTAATTTAGGGCTCTAAGGATGCCTTAACCCTCAGAATCCTGCTTGTGAGTCTTCTATAAATTTGCTAATTCTTATTTGCTATGTTCAGAATGAAGAAACTATCTCTTCTCTTTCATACTAATTCAGAATCTCTCAGTGAGTCAGTAAAGGAAGAGCAACTTCAACAATCATAATTGTAATACCCAACACATTGGGCTATAATAAATTAGATAGGGATCCTTGATTTCCTGGTAATAACTTCATTATTCAAATATGACATACATGCAGAAAAGAAGGATTGGTTTAACATAGGACGGAAGGAACGGGAGCAAGGATGGAAGGAAGGAGAAAGAAAAAAAAGGAAAAGAAAGATTTCCTGTTGATGACAGTTTTATATATTTGAATAAGCCCTGCTTGGGACCTTAAAAGAATTATATTTGATTTTGAGATTCCCTCAGATATTTTCAACAATTCACGAGGTATTTTGGTTGCTTAATCAAGAAAATAGTTTTCTAACTTCTAAGTACTATCTATCTTCACAGATCATATACATCTACTTGATAAATTTTCCTTCTGTAACTTTTCAGGAGTGTAATTTGAATGATGTTATACTTCCTAATGTATGAAAAACTGATATTCATAAGGTATTTTCATATAGTAATTTAAGATTATTAAAAGTCACATTAACTGATTTAATTTGGTATTTTAATAAATAATATCTTAAAATCTCAAAGGAAAGCAATGAAGTTTCCCTTAGGGAGACTTCATAAGTTCAAAGTATATTAAAGTGCATGCCTCATTGGATATTGAAATTCCTCTTGGTGTTAATTAATTTTTTTGACTGCAGGGATTATCTCATTATTGTGTAAAGTGTCAAAACATTGAGCAAACCTTTGTATGATGTTTATTATCATATACTATTTTATGCTGCCTCACAGAAATGCTGGATTTGGAGCTTGGCCTTGACTGGAAAATTTATTTTGAACCTTTTCACCTATCTAAATTTCAACTTAACATTTTAGTTATGTTGGGCATTTTTAATTTCACACACTGAAAATATTGCATAAAGAAGTGATATCTCCTTCAAGAATGCCAAAGACTACTTCTCTAAACTATTTCCATGTATAAGAGAACAGCTGGTAGATTATAAAAGGCAAGCAGACATATTTGAAGAAGTACTGAAACAGTTGGAAAGTTCACATAAGAAACTGAAGACAAACTGTAGTTTATGAAATGTTACCTAAAGATTCCTGTTCTGGAAAGAAATCCTGTGGTAACTATTACAAACTGAACTTTTTCTAATAAGATCTTTGAGTCCAAGGAAATCCATTCCCTCCCCCAAAATTTTTCTGTTTGTAATACATCTTTGCACATTTTGGGGTCATATTAGTCAAAGCTGTTGCATACCTGCCCAATGTGATAGCCCCAGCCATGGAAAATGATGTAGTGTGTTATGTACAGTAACAAGAAATACTTTAGCCCTGAAAAAAGCAAGACCAGAATGCTCTCTAGTGAAGTACGACCTTTCCAAGGGTTTGAACAATGCCAACATGGCATGCCTGAGGCTAGTAGGCAAGGAAATTGATTGCCTGAGGCTGACAAAACATCTGGAGATGCCAATAGAAATTAACTTTCTTCAATGGCTATTCCAAAAACAGCCTGCCTCAATCAGTTCTGAGCCAAAGGGAGAAAGAGAGGTCTACCCCTGACGTAAACACAGAGGTGTTTGTTCTTAATCCCCGTATCTCTGCCTCCAGTAACAATCTTCTTTAATATCGATTTGGCTTTCTTATCCACTGCCTCTCTTCAGGTTTATTTCTTCCACATTATTTTTGTTTATTTTCTTTCATTCCAAATTCTTATTTCAATTGGGGATTATAATAATACTTACTTCAGGAATTATAGTGAAGTTTAAAAGAGATAATGTCTATTAAAAAGCTCAAAGCCTGGTATATGGTAAGTGGTCAGTAAACATTAGCCTTTACCATTATTTTAGTGCAAACCATGTTCTTCATCACTGACCCTATAGGAGAAGAACTGCTTTTTTTTTTTTAAGTGGGGAAAACCTAGTTCCACCTTAAGAAGTACCCAATGCCATAAAGTTCATGGGCTCCCTAATCTTATTCTCCTCCCCAAAATGAAAACTGAACTCTATTTGAGGTTGCTTTAGAACTCCTCAAGGATGATTTTTAGTGTATTTATTTAAGAAATTTACTGATTACATCTAATTTTCAGGCAATGTTCTAGGCATTGAGAAACTAAGGTTTAGAAGCTTAGGTTATCAAGTCGATGGCTTCAGATTCTCACTGCTTTTTGTTGTTGTTTTGCTGTTTTTCCTCAGATTTGAACCACTAACACTGTGGTCTGACCAGGGAATGCCCATTACTGGGCAACCTGACTGATTATACTTCACCCACAATTGTAGCTACATGAAAATGCCTGGCTGTTGCAAAAGCTGGTTCTGAACCATCTTTATGTGCTATATATCTCTTTCTTTGAATCCTTCACTCCAACCTCACCCAGGTATTCTGAATCAGATAAATGAACAAGCTATAGTGAGACACATGAATGATCAGACAGAAAGTTATACAAACATATTCTGGCACATGTTGAAAATAATTTCATTTACTAAGAAACTGGTGCCTAAATGCTGAGAAACTGGAAAAGAGAAATCCGAATATATGTAGTGTCGGCATGAATTAAGAAGTTTGTGTAGGACGGGAAGCAGAGTATCTGTCAGGGAGAGATGATGTGATTATAATGTCATAGTATGTTCGTATTTTCAAAAACTTTATTCAAAGTCTCTTTTCCTGTTTTGCTTTTCTATCTTGATGACACATTTTCATATTGAACTGAATCATGTCATATATGCTGTTGTGTTTTTTTTTGTTTTTCTTTTCTTTTCTGTTTGCTTAACCCCAACCCTCCCAGATCCATTCTGTGCCATGTTCAGAATGGCTGAACAATCTGGGCAGTATTCCTTGAGCTTCTTTACCTTTTTGCACCAGTTGGTTTTGGCCAATTGGAGACATTAGCAGGAGTTTGGGGAGTTTGAAACAAGAGAATTCAGTGTATTTATACCGCCTAGTTCCCCCATGGCTTTCCATGGATATGGCACTGGCTCCCTTCTGGGCATAATTCTTCTTCTAAGGTTTTTGTTCTCATCGGAGCTCCAGGAATCCTATTCTACTTCTTACTCTTCCAGGTATAGGTCTAACAAAGGCTTCCTCTTTGTTCCCTTAATTCTGTCCACATCTCTGTTAATTCTCCCTTCATTAAATTATCTTTAAACACTTTTATGTGCCCTCTATTTCTTGCTAGGACTCTGACTAATAAACTTGTTTTAAATTTTCACATCTATATTTAATAATTTTAACATTTTTATTATATTTTAAATAGTTACATTTTTTTAATCAACCACTTGTTTTTTTGTTTTAAGGTTTAAGTAGGCGCAATCAGGAATTATTTTTTTATTTTAAATTTTCATCCAGCTTCCCTTATGATAAAAATCATACATAACCATAGAAGAATTATCAATGCTAGGAAATTCACTTTGTAAAATACTATTAACTATCCTTCAGAAAGTGTGTTTAAATTTTAAACTAGTTTTTCTACTAATGTTTGTTTTCTGATCCAGGATCCAATTTAGGATTCTCCAAAGTTACTGTTGTTCCCTTTGTAATTACTATTTGGGAGAGCTACATTTGATACCATAAAATATTCTGTTTCTGCTTACACTTTTGCCTCCTAATTTTGGCATCCATCTGTGTATCTTTATTCAGATATGTGTGTGTGTGGATTTTTAATGTGCACGTACCTCCAATTCTAATTCAGCTCGACAGTCATCATCTGGAATTCACCTTTTCTTTATTTATAATTTCTATCTCCAACACCATGGATTTGGCTCTCATTACATACAAATATTTAGTTATTTTTCAAACCGGGAGCACAAATAATTTTTTAATTATTAATCTTTGAGTAGCAAATTTATCATAGAGTGGAACTTCCTCCATATTTGCAAAATACATTTAAGATTCATCTGCCTTGTTGTATGAATCAATGGTTCATTCCTTTTTATTGCTGAGTAGCAGTCCATTTTATGGATATACAAGATTTTTAATTCATTCAACAGTAGGAGGGCATCTGTGTGTTCTCAATTATGGGTAATTTTGGGTAATCACATAATAAACAACCAGGTACAGGTTTTTGTATGAAAATAAGTTTTACTTTTTCTTGTATAGGTACCTAGAGAAGTTATTACTGGATTATATGATAGGTGTACATTTAAGAAACTGCCAAATGGTTTTTATGAATGTAGGTATGTAGGTAGATATAAGAAACTGCTGAACTGTTTTACAAAGTGAGTTCACCATTTTGCTTCCTTATCAGCAATTTATAGGAGTTCCAGTTGCTGTGCATCCTCAAATTGTATTGCCATTGTTTGTTATTTTAGCCATTCTAAAATGTGTGCACTGGGACCTTTCTCCATGCAATTGTATCATCAGATTTTCCCTCATGCATTTTGATGCTCTGTTGGTAAATGCATACATATTAAGAATTTTTATGTATTCTTGGAGTATTGACCACTGTATCCTTGTTCCTTTTTCTGAAACCTACTTTGTCTGAAATTAATATAGCTATACTATCTTTATTTTGATTAGTGTTAGCAAAATATATCTTTCTGAATCTCTTTACTTTTACCTTGTCTGTGTCTATACATTTTATATTTAAAATGGTTTTTTTGTAGACAACATATATATGGTGTTTTTTATTTTAATCCACTCTGACAATCTCTGTGTTTTAATTGGTGTAGTTAGACTGTTCACACTTAAAGTGATTATTGATAAAACTAGATTAACATCAACCATGCTAGCAACTATATTCTATTTGTTATATTTGTTCTGTTTCTTTTTTCCCCTCTTTTTCTGCCTTCTCTGGTTTTATTTGAATATTCCATTTTTTCTCCTTTCTCAACCTATCAATTGTACTATTTAAAAGTTTTTTACTGTTTGTCCTAGAGTTTGCAATATATACTCGTGCCTAGAAGTCCACTTTCAAATAACAACACTACTTCACAGATGGTGCAGGTACCTTGTAAATGAGTTATTGCAACTCCTTCCTCTCTTCTCTTATAACACTGCTGTTGTTCATTTCACTTATCCATGTGCTACAATCACCCAATACATTGTTACTATTACTTTGAACTATTATCTGGTAGACCAATTAAGAATAAGACAAACAAAAAATATTTCATCTTCATTTATTCTTTCTCTGATGTTTTTCCTTTCTTTACGCACATCTGAATTTCTGACCTATATCATTTTTCTTCTCCCTGAAGAACTCATTTAACATTTTGTGCAGGACAGGTCTGCTAGTGAAGAATTTTCTCACATTTTGTTGGAGAAAGTCTTTATTTTTCCTTGACTTTTGAAGGATAATTTTCTTGAATATAGAATTTTAGATTGATGGGTGTTTTCTTTCAACATTTTAAATATTTCACTCCATTCTTCTTGCTTGCATGGATTCTTACAAGAAGTCTGATGTATGTCTTCTCCTTGTTCTGCTATAGGTAGGGGATTCCCCCACTCCTGGCTTCTTTTAAGATTTTCTGTTTGTCCTTGGTTTTCTGCAGTTTGAATATGATATGCCTAGTTACAAGCTTTTGTTGTTTATATTGCTTGGTGTCCTCTGAAGTTCCTGAATCTGTGGTTTGGTATTTGTCATTGATTTTGAAGTCTCAGCCATTAGAATTTAAAATATTTCTTCTGCTCCATTCTTTCTTTCCTCTCCTTCTGGTATTCCAATTCTGCATAGTTTTAGTTTGCTAAGGGCTGCCAAGGCAATATACCAGAAATGTGTTGGCTTATCTATTGGGAATTTATTTGGTTGAAAGTTTACAGTTCTGAAAATGTCCAAATCAAGGCAGCATCAAGAGATGTTTTCTCACCAGGTTGTAGCTGTGAGCTATTAGGCACATGGCAGGGCAAAATGCCATCAGCTCATCTCTCCCCTCACCTCCAGGCCTCATCTCTTCAGCTATGAGCTGCGCTGTTGATTCCAGTCTCTGGCCTCTGGGACCTCTCATCCTGTCTCTGAGGGTTTTTACTGAGTGTCTCTGCCTTCAGTCCTCCATTTATAAGGGATCCTAGCAGGAGGACCCAGACCCACCCTGGGTCACCCCTCACTGAAATAATCCATACAAAGAACCCCCCACTGAGTCCAATCCAATCAAAGAAAGGGTCCCATACCCACAGGAATGGATTAGCTTCAAGAACATCATCTTCTCTGGAGTCCACAATAAGCCTCAAACTGTCACATGGGTTATGCTATATATTTTGAAATTCTCATAGTTATTGGACATTACATCCTGGTTTTTTTTCCTTTATTCTTTTCTTTTTCTCTTTGCATTTCTGACATATTGTCAAATCACTGAATCTTTCCTCATTGTGATGCCATCAAAAGCAATCTTCATTTATTTTAGAGTGTTTTTGAGTACCAGCATTTCTTTTTGATATTTCCTTAGAGTTTCCAGTTCTTTATTTGCATTATCTATCTGTTCCTACATGTTATCTGCTTTTTCCATTAAAGCCCTTAACATATTAATCAGAGTCATTATAAATTCTCTGTTAATTCCAAAATATGGGTCATATCTGACTCTGGTTATGATTTTTGCTTAGTCTCTTCAAACTATATATTTTTTCTTGCCTTTTAGTGTGTTTTGTAAATTTTTGCTGAAGTCTGGGCATGATATATTAAGTAATAGGAACTGAGGTAAATCTTCCTTTAGTATGAACTTTTATGTTAATATTTGCTATAGCTATAGGTGTCATAGGTTTCAAATTCTTTTAGTGTCCTTGTTTTTGTCTCCCCTCTTCACTCTGGGCTTTCCTAAGTACTCCTCTTCAGAAAAATTCTGTGTCTTATAGCTATTTCAGCTGTAATCCTATGTTAGTATAGTAGGCCCTCAATTTACATGACCAATACTTTCCAAGACACCTTGCTTAAGTTGAAAATCTTGCATAATAGTGAACTCTATTATTTAGTAAGCATTTATTATATGGACATACCTATCAGACTTTTAAAAGTAAATAAGGCAAACACTCTAGTCACAATAAGTAAACAAAATTAATCATAGAAATAATTTAAAAATTTTTAATTTTCTTTTTCTGCCTTTATTGTTTTCCATTGCCTGTCATGTTTACCTGAATTCACGTGTGTTGAGTTCACGTAAAACAGGTCTTATTGTATACTGGACCCCAACTGGTGTGGTGGTAAAATGTAGGGGTGGGGGAAGCATTCAATAATCTTATGATTAAACTTCATCTTTCAATGGGCCTGGGTCCTTGGGCTGTGCCTTCACAAGTATTTCTTAATATTCCCCCACCCCTTTAGGTGAAAAAAGAAAGTTAATTGGTGCTGAAGATTGTTAATTATCCTTTCCCCTGGTGGGATGAGGCTCTGGTGCAGTCTTTCCCCTGGACAGAAGGCCTTTGTTATGGAGCATGCTTTGAGTTTATTTCAAAATGGTTCCTCTTCCCCTTCCCACGTCAGAAACATAAGGTGATTTTTCTTGGCTCTTTACCATGAAAAACTTACAAAGGCATGGGTATCCCCTCAAGATTGTGGCCTTCAGGAGTTTCTCATCACTCAGCCTCCAAAAATTCATCAAGGTTACCATTTAAATGTTCCTACCAGTTTTTGGGTCCAGTGGCTTCTTTTCTAGGTAAGCAGAATTTAGCTGGAATTATCTGTATTTGCCTGTCTCTCCAGATTTCCCTGTGGCAGTTGGCTTTGTAGCCTCAATAATCTAATGGGTCCAAGAAAAGTTCTTGATTTTCAGTGTTTTCAGCTTTTTATTTGGTGTAAGGGCAGGAATGATGAATTCCAAACTCTTTACCCATCAGAGTTAAACTTGGCAGTCACTTGCTGTGCTTTTAATTTGCATTTCACAAAGGATTGATTAATGATGTTGACTCTGTTCACATGCTTTTTGCCATCTGTATACCTTATTTGGTAAGGAGTTTGTTCAGATCTTTTGTTCATTTTTGGGGGGAGGTGTTTTTTTGTTAGTTCTTTATATACTCTTGATACAAATCCTTTGTTAAATATGCAGTTTGTGAAGTCTATGGCTTAACATTTCATTATCTTCCAGCACCTTTTCACAGAACAAAGGATTTTAATTTTAATAAACTCCAATTTATATATATTTTTCTTTTATGGATCATGCTTTGATGGTATATCAGAACCTCTCTACCTAACCCAAAATCATTCTGGTTTTCTTCTGTTTTCTTCTAGATTTATAGTTTTGTGTTTAAATTTAGATCTATGATCCCCTTTGAGTGTTTTTCTATCATTCAAGATATATATATTTCAGACTATAGATGTCCCATTGTTCCAGCATCAACATTGTTTTTCTCTTTGTCTTTTTACCTTTGTTGAAAATCAGTTGACCATATTTGTGTGTGTCTATTTATGGATTCTCTATATTGTTCCCTTGATTTGTATTTATCTGTTTACCAAGACCACATTGTCTCTATTACTATAATGTTTTAGTGGATAGTGTGAGTTGTCCAACAAAGTTGGAGTTTCCAAATTATTTGACTCATTAATATCTATTAAAATTTCTCCTAGGATTTTGAATCTATACATCATTTTGGGAAAAAGGAATATCTTAACAAATGAGTCTTCTAAAACATGAGCAAGGTATATCTCTCCATTTTTTTCAAGTCTACTTTTATTTCCTTCATCAGTATTTAAAGGTTTCCAGAATATAGATCCTGCATATCTTTGTTAAATTTATACCTAATTATTTCATTTTTGATACTACTGTAACTGATCTTTTTTTCCCCACACTCTAATTGTTCATTGTTAATATTTAGAAATATAATTGATTTTTGCATGTTGACTTTGTATCCTGTGAAGTTGCAAACATATTTATTAGTTTTAGGAGCATTTCTGAATTATTTGGGATTATCTAGAAAGATAATAATGCCATCTGTGAAGAGAAACAGTTTTATTTCTTCTTTTTGACATATATGCCTTTTATTTATTTTGTCTTATTTCACTCGTTAGGACTTCCAGACCAATATTGCTTAATAGTAATGAGTGGAGTTCCTTGTCTTATTACCAATTTAGAGAGAAAACATTTAGTCTTTCATCATTACGCTATATGTAGGTTTTATTGCAGACGTCCTTTATCATGTTAAGAAAATTCTCTTCAATTTCTAGTTTCCTGATACTTTTCATCATGAATGGATGTTGAATTGTTTCAAATACTTTTTCTGCAATTACCGAATTGATCATATGGGTGTGCTTCTTTAATCTGTCTACATGGTGGATTTTCTTGACTTTTTAAAAAATTGTGACTTAATTTTGCATTCTTGGAATAAATAACACTTGGTAGTGATATATTATCAAGTAAAATATTGTTAGATTTGATTTGTTAACACCTCCTCAAAAAAGAAAAAAGAGCTAAAATCAAATACCTAACTGCACACCTGGAGTAAATAGAAAAAGAACAGCAAACTAAACCTAAAACAACCAGAAGGAAATAAATTACAAAGATTAGAGTAGAAGTAAATGAAATTAAGAGTAAAAAGCATTAGAAAGCATTTAAAAAGTTAAAATTAACACAGTTTGGTTCTTTGAAAAGATCAATGAAATTGCCAAACCTGTAGATAGACTAGCAAAGAACAAAAAAAGAGAAGATGCAAATAAACAAAATTAGAAACGAGAGGGGGTCATTACTACTGATGCAAAAGAAATAAAAAAGATCATAAGAGAATACTATGAACAACTGTATGCCAACAAATTAGACAATCTAAATGAAACAAATTCCTAGAAACACACAAAAACCCTACACTGACTCTAGAAGGAATAAAAGATTTCAACAGACCAATTACAAGGATAGATAGAGATTGAATCAGTCACCAAAAACCTCCCAACAAAGAAAAGCCCAGGATCAGATGGCTTCATAGGTGAATTCTACCAATCATTCAAAGAAGAATCAATGCCAATCCTGCTCAAACTCTTCCAAAATATTGAAAGGAGGGAACACTACCTAACTCATTCTATGATGTCAACATCACCCTAATACCAAAGCCAGATAAAAATACCGCAAGAAAAGAAAATTAAGAGACCAGTTCCTTTTATGAATATAGATGTAACAATCTTCAAGAAAATACTTGCAAATCGAATCCAACAACACAGTAAAAGAATTGTAGACTATGGCCAAGTGGGTTTTATCCCAGGTATGCAAGGGTGGTTCAACATAAGAGAATCAATTAATGTAATAGACCACATGAACCAAATGTAGGGGAAAAACCACATGAGCATCTCAATTGACGCTGAAAAGGCATTTGACAAAATCCAGAATTTTCTCTTGATAAAAACATTTTGAAATAGGAACAGAAGGAAATTTCTCAACATGATAAAGGGTGTATGTGAAAAACTCATAGCTCACATCTTATTCCATGGTGAAAGACTGAAAGCTTTCCTTCTAAGACCAGGAACAAGACAAATATGTGCACTCTCACCACTGTTATTCAACACTTTGCTGGAAGTTCTAGCCAGAACTGTTAGGCAAGAAAAAGAAATAAAAGTTATCCAAATTGGAAAGGGAGAAGTAAAACTGTCATTATTTGCAGATGACATTGATCCTATATATAGAAATCCCCCAAAATTTATGTATCCTTTTAGGAGAAATATATAGCCTTCCTAACAATGCATTCTACCTTGACAGTAACCTATGATATGCAGAGGTTCCTAAACAAGAGCTTCATAACTGTTAGTAGCATTTGTGCTCTTAACCTACTAATAACCCTGTTCTGGAATAAAAAAAGTGCTACAGAAAAAGAAATCAATGCATCTTGTGAAGTGTTTGCATTGACATCTATGACCAGTGATAGAAAACCCCATGATTAATTTAATGTTTTATACTTACTTTCTATTGCATAATTATATAGTAGGATGTTGGCTACTCTTAGAAATAAAAGGCCAGCTATGAAAATCAAGGAATAAAATTAAGAATTTTTGAAATCTCCATGGAAACCAAGGTCCAAGCTAAGTTGGAATTTAACTGCTGAAAGTACTATACCAGCTCCTTGAGTTTATATCTCTAAACCTAACCCCATGTGGACATTGTTGTAAGAAGCTTCTCACCACTCCTCCTCTTTTCACATGAAAAGACCTGGACCAGAATAGCACTTCTGACAATTTGCCTGCACCTTTCTGGACATTAGTACACATTTCTCAGTTTGGTGGAACTAATTTAATAAAAAGTTATAAATTCTTAGTGTTTTATCTCTTTTCTTTCCTCTTTCTACTCCAGGTGGTTCTAGTCAGCATTCTTTGGTAATTTTATCTTCTGTTTAGACCTAAATGTTCCTCCAAGTGGGAAGTCCCAGTTAAGGCAGAGAAGAATGTTACATAGTCCATTTGATTGTACAAATAAGAAACATTATCTAAGCACTTTTGTGGTAATAGGGGTGATTTTTCAATCTCTGCTTTAGGACCTCCAGTCCTCTGTCTTCAGTTCTGAATTGTGTGGGCAAAACTGGGGTATTATTCATTGACTCCTAGAATTCCATAATTTAATGCGTGGGTTAAAAAATATTGGAAAAAGGCATGGATTTGGATTTGGGGACCGAATACGGAGAGCATGAGACTTCTGCTGGTCAGTGAAGATAGTATAATTCTTAGGCTTTCATGAATGGGTAATTTTGATCTCAGTGGATCCTAACAGGTGAGTGTGGCTGCTATTCACTGATTGGGGGCTACTCCTGAATAGTCTTGTTCTTAGCAAATGCTGACTGTAAAGGCTACAATGTTCACGTGAATGCAACTTGACATTAAAATCGACTGTTAGGTCTGACCCGCTATGCAGAAGATTGAGTCAGGGAATACACCTTTTCAGCATTGATGAGCAGAATAATATTTTTTTGCCTTCATTGGTTTTTCAGCCAGATCTGCATGGCAGGACTTTCAAATACGAGGTAGCTATGGTTTGCCAGCTTTACAGAACATTAGTAAAGTTCTACCTTTAAATTGTCTGTATGAGGCCTATGAAGGCAGTATTAGATCAGATGCTCTATATTCTACTTTTTTTTGAATAGCAACAGCCAAGAGAAAGAACCTCCTGAATTTATGTGACTCATATTTTGGCTCTTAAGAGCCAGTACGACTTCTTCTTCCCAGCACCATGTGCTCTTCTCAAGACGGACCTTCATTTTATTACTAATGCACAAGCAGGACCTTCATTTAATTATGTAAGTACTGACCATAAAACACCCTGAGATTGGCTGTAAAATTTATTGGCCACTCAAATATTTGTTGAGGAGGTAAATATGCTTATTATCTTTGGTTCATAAGGATGACTTGGGCACTTTATTTTTGCTTCTAATTTTTTTTTTAAAGATTTATTTATTTCTGAACACGTTCTGAGGTGAAATTTACTGTAAAATTATACAGTGATTTCTATGACTTTCAGATAATATCCTTAAAATGATTACATTTTTTCACCTGGCAAAAAGGATTTTAAATATGCAGTGACTCCACCACCACAACTACCATTATTCATCAACCCATAGAAATCAGTGGTATTTTGTTTTCAGAATCCTGGCTTAGTTTCGTCAGGCTAGACTGAAAAGAATTAAAATTTTATGAAAATATTCTGCTTTCTTGAGAAGCACTGGGTTTGAATATAACCAACCTGACTATTTTTATCATAATTGTTATTAATGCTACTACTACTAATATACAAACTTGTTTAAATCAACCTTTGACTCTTCAACATCCATTCTTTCAGTCTGCAAATTATCACTGTCTTTGCTGCTTGCTTTCTTTCTCTGCCCCACAGTCCACCTCTGAGGATTTTTCTGTTTCTAGTAATTGAAGGTGGAAAAAATGAAATTCATATGGAAAATGTCATTATTAATATTCTGGTATAGTATTTGGGAGAAAAGACATTTGCAACTAAAGAAAGAAAAAACATTCACAACAGTCATATTTGTATGACCATATGGCAAAGATAATTCTAAGTCCAAACTAAGATATAATATGTCATTTTATACATGCTTATACAATTCATTGCCAATTAGGAATATGACCATATTACCAAGGGTTTTTACCAGTATATTTGTAATAAGATTTGTACTTAATTTGGTTAAGTCTCTGAGGAAGCTTGTCAGCTTCCATTAGTTTAGCAAAATATGATATAAGTAAATATAAGAGTTTATATATTATAACTAAACATACATAAACATATATATATATATATAGCTATACATACAAAGAAACATACATAGTACAGCTTTCATTTAATTTTTAATAATAGACTTTAGGTATCTGATGTCTTTTTTTTGAAGAATTGATATTTTTGGTTGTAGATGTTCTTTGATAAATTATTGAGCTATTTAATGTTTTATCCAATATTGGGTTAAAATATATAATCCAAAATACATGCACACACACTAGGCTAAACCATATGAAATTGCTCATATTCAACTGTTTTTGAACACAAAATGGCACTTTCACATGGTTCAACCTCGTATGAAATATTAGCTAAACAAAAACTATTTAACCATGTTGACACTGCTCTTAAGAAAACCAACCATTTCTCAGACAAGGAATGCATTAATTTAAAAGTTGCAAAAACTAAACTCTTTTTGGACAAGACATGATAATTTATTAAAACACTATAATTGCAGGATGTGCATTAGAAGAAAAAGAGGAGATTTTGAGGAGAAATTTTTTAAACATTGATATTGGAAAAATATGCAGATGACTTTGAAACAAGTATTCCTTGGCGATTGCTTTTAAGTATCCTGTTCTGTACAAAACAATTGCTTATTAGTTTCCTCTGTCCAGTTCAACTCTGAATTATTGACAACATTTCATTACTGTGACACTGTTGACTTTTCAAAACTCCCCTCTGAAGTCTTTTCCAAGAATATCATTAAATATTCAATACACAAATAAGTCATTTCATTTGTCCTCAAGTATGCTGTATGCATCTGCAATTGTGAGTAAACTAAAGTATGATAGTACTTCAAAAAGCAAATGTGAAAGACATAGGACCAATTGGTCAATCTAAAAAATTCAGCTTTGGTTTAAAGAGATAAGGAAAAACAAATACCTTTTCTTCCTTCAAGTAATTCATCTCCAGATGGTGGTAATATGCACAGAATATTTGCAAATAGAAAGAGGCATTAAAGCATCCATCAATAAATCCTCTGCTTTTTTTTCTTTTCAAAGGCAATTTCTCATCCCTTATCTGGCCTTTTAAGTAGGTTGATTATGATAATTCCTGTGTGTCCTTCTAGACTGCAGTGATGAGCCTATGAATGATTGCCCATAAAATTCTAAAACAAAATAGGGATTTGGAAAGTAAATATGAAATAGGCAAAACTCACAGGGAAATGAGGATAAGGAGGAGATGCTAAACACACATACACACAGAAACAAATCCCTTCTCAGCTGGTGGTGTTCAAAAACCATCCTTATAATTTGAAAATCAGTATAATATATGCTGATGAAAAGACTTTGGTTTGTGGGAAATGACAGCTATGGATGTCAAAGAGAATTTTGCTTACCATATAAAATGGAACATTTTGGAGCTCTTGTGTGAATAATATAGATTAATATGTCTCAGAATCAGTCATAAGAGCAGTCCTGGTTAGACTGCACACTATGGCAGAAGCAATGAGTTAGTAGGAGAAAAGAGAGTGAGGTATTAAAAATAAAAACTGATTTCAGAAAGTATTTGATGATGAGTATGATAATAAAAAAAAAAAAGAATGAAAGAAAACTAATGATTCTTAATTTCATTTTCCCAAATTTTTGAGTCCATTCTGTAAACTTTACCAGAAGCTAGAATTCAATAAATATTTGTTGTGGCCATAATATGTTATGCACAGGATTAGTTGCTAGTTTCTGTCCTGAAGGACCTCACCACCTAAAGAGAAGACAAGGAATTAAACCAACCATTACAATAAAATGTAATAAGCAAAATCATAGAAATGCAAAGTACTAAAGAGTGCAAAGTGAGATAAAACCAAAGCTGTTGAGAGAGTTGGTCAGGGCAAGCTCTTGCATGTGGTTATATTAGCACTGGAATTAGACAGGTGGAAATGGTCATGGGAAAAGGCAAAAGAATGAATATGTTTAAAGACATGATTAGATTACATAAATGCTACGTAAAAAAAAGTAGGGGATTCCCATATGTCCCGCTCCCTACCCCCTCCCACACTTTCCCACATTAACAACATCCTTCATTAGCTTGATACATTCGTTACAATTGATGAATGCATTTTGGAGCATTGCCACTAAACATGGATTATAGTTTACATTGTATTTTACACTCTCCCACACAATTTTGTAAGTTATGACAAGATATATAATGGCCTGTATCTGTCATTGTAATGTTATTCAGGACAATTCCCAAGTTCCAAAAATGTCCCTATATTATGCCTGTTTTTCCCTCTCCCTCCCCTCAGAACCTCCAGTGGCCACTGCCTTCATATCAATGATAAGAGTTCTTCCATTGATAGGATCACAGTAAGTCTATAGTAGAATACCAGTAAGTCTACTCTAGGCCATCATTCATCCCCCAGTCCTGAGGATTCAGGGATGGTGATGCCCACTCTACCTCTGATTGAGAGGGGTTTTCGATCCCATGGGGCAGATGGATGGGACTACCTTGCTTGCAGTTGCAGATTCTCTCTGTTCCTTGGCATGGTCACTGTCCCTCATCATCTCCTTGTTAGTTGTCCTGGGTGAGTCTAATTAACTGGAGAGTAAGTGTTGCAACTCTGTTGAGATTTAGGGACCAGCTGGCACATGGACAGCCCAAAGATTTAAGTCCCTTGGACATATACCTATTAATTCTAATACTAACTATAGGTTTAAATAGAAAGGGCAGAAGAGGCAAAGGCTCTTCTTGCTTTTCTAAGAGGAGCAACTGGGAAAAGCTTTATTTTATGAAGTTCTAATTATTACATTTTTGTCCCATTGTATATCCAAATGCTTCCCTGAATATAGATTAAAAAGGAAGGGTGGTGAGAGGAACAGTATGTTCAGCCAACACAGCCTACAAAATTATTTATTCCAGGTGAGAAGTAATTAGAAATGAAATAAATTTTAAGGATTATCTATATTCACCACATTATTGCAATTCTAAAATGAAATACAAATATTAGAACATTAAGTTAGATAGGCCATGATTTGACTTAGATGTGGGAATGTCTATGAAGAAATTATGTGCAACAATTTTGACTGATCCCTGTTCCTGGGACTGGTTACCAGTTAATCAAAATTTTATTGTATTGCTATAAGTAAAACTGAAAACTGGTAAATATTAATTAACCGAAGGCCACTCAGCTTGATCCCTCAATGAAGCCTCAATTCTTCCTTCTTTCATAAACAAGTCCTAAATAAAATGAAATAAGCTTCTTTCACATCAGGATAGGATGAGTGGTCAATTTACATTGTCTAGTCTCTAAGGCTGTTTATATGCATATTTGCAGAACCAAACAAAGTTAATTACTGATACTAATGATAACTTTGTACTACTGTGAAATTTTAATAATGAAAGGTTATATTTTATATAGTATATTGTATTTTTATGGCAACAAGGTATTGTTGTATGCTGCAGAAGGTAGAACTCTGCATGAGTATGGTGTCATATGTTTGTATTTTTCTTTTTCTTGAAGACCACCCAATCAAAAGCAACTCTTCCACCTACTTTACTATTATATCATCTTTGTATTTCTGTTTAATATAGTGACTAATACATGTCACTTAAATATCATTAATATTAACTCATGTAATGCACATAACAACCCAATAAGTTAGGTCATATTATTATGCCTATTTTACGATGAGGCAAGTGAGTCCCAGAGAGTAATTGCCCAAGAAGATACAGCTAGAAAATGATGAAGCTAGGATAGGCAATCATGCAGTTTGACTCCAGAGTTTGTGCTCTTGTTACTCAGAAAAATATTATGAAGAAGGGGGATTAGATCTTATACTGCTGGGCACAAAGAATATATTTTCAGGAAAACATAGCAGGATATAGGCTGAGGGTCATTAGGTAAGCACAGCTTCTTGAGTCCTCTCAGGTTTTCTCAAGAGACACACACTTTGGTTGATGAAGATGGTCGTATAGGGTGAAGTCCTGCTAGATCAGTGAAACCATGGATAAGGATTTACTAAACTTCTTAACCCCAAAACACCTCACTTCAAAATCTCAGAGATTTTACTTTGTACGATTGCTAAACTTTCCTTTTGCAAACTTGTCTCCTGGCTCTAATATTTGTGTTTCAGATAAAATTTTGTTTTATGTTTCTGTGATGGTAAGGCTAATATGTCAACTTGGTCAGGTAATTGTGCCCAGTTGTTTGGTCAAGCAAGCACTGGGCTAATTGTAATACAAGGACATTTATGGACTTTAGACATCAGTGAGTTTACTGCATAGATGGCTGATTATATCTGCAATCAACCAGGGAGATTGCTGTCAGCAATGAGCGATGTTTTATCCAATCAGTTGAATGCCTTAAAAGGGGATGTGATTTCAAGCATTCAGAGAGAATTTCTCAACTTGTCTTTGGACAGCCAACATCTCCCAGGAAGTCATAAATGACCTTCATTGGACTTTCATCGGAGCCCCTGGTTTGCAGCCTGCCTGCAGAATCTGGACTTGTCCATCTCCACAGTCACGTGAGAGAATTTTATAAAATCTCATACTATGTACAGCTGTCTCCTGTTGATTCTGTTTCCCTAGAAAACCTTGACTAATACAGTTCCCAATATCATTTTGTACTATATATTTTTATTTCAACTCTAAGATGATATATAACATATTTTATATACTACTAAGGTGGAAGAACTGTTGTCAATTAAATCACAATACATCATCATCTTATCACTTAGAATTTTTATTTTATACTTATATAAAAATGTATTTAGAAAGAGATTTTAATCATATAACAATCTTGTGATTACCTAAAAAGAAAAATATACTACTCTGAAATATTCCTAAAAAATCTTCATATTTTGAATTCTTTGAGTCACTTTTCAACTCAGAATGAATGATGACCTGCTTTTTTCACTCAGAGTCATCCCCTGTGCCATCAAGAATATTGGAGATTTAGCAATTTTAAAAGGTAATCCACTTGACTGCTGCCTGGCTAACAAAAATTTTAAGATTTCAGAAATATTATAAATAATAAAATGTGTGGGAAAATAAGCATCTTGCACTTGATCAAATAAATATAGCATATAGTGTTGCCCAAGCATAACACAAGAGTAGTTACATAACAACTTTGTAAAGATGCCCAGTGCATGGGTATGTCCAACCACCTAACTATGAGTCTAGGAGGAATGGAGTAGAGCTGGCAAGGCCAGAGTCTAGCCAGCACCAAGAGCACTGCGTGACATAGAATGGGTACATTCTTCATTTCTCCTAAATGAAGGAGTTCCAATTTTATAGCAGAATTAAGCATTGTCTCATATTAACTTATTGGCTACAATAGTTATTTCACCAACTGAGAAAAAATTGTATTTCCTTAATCGGATATATATTCTGTGCATCACATAGAAACAATGTCTCCAACTTTCATAAATACTATATGTTTTGGAGGAAGAGAGAGAGCATTTGAATAATAACAAAAGCAATGGTGATGACAGAGTGAAGTTCTGGAATGTGCAGAAGCCATGCAGTGATATGGTATGGATGTTTGTTTATTCTTTGCTTACAAAGTTAGGCTCAATAAAAGGCAAATAGGAGCCTGCTCTAAGCTTGTTATACTAAAATTTATCCGATATATATTTGTATATGAAGGATCTACTTGATTGCCTTGTTTTAGAAGAATGAATGGCTCACCTATTTTATCTGATGATACAATGATGACAATTCTTTCGTCATTAAGTTAAGAAACATCTGTGTCATCCTGTCTTTTCCTTTGACCTTATTTATTGTCATCATGTCTGAGACTATGTATTAGTGGTAGGCAGCAATAAACCTTGGGATATCTGCTGACAATTGTTTATCAGTGTGATTTGATTCCAAAGCCCATATATTGATTTGCTAAAGCAATAAATGTCAGAGCAATGGCTCTGCCCAGACTGGGTGACAGCTACAGTTGACCTGCCTCTTTCAGCAAGTGTGTTAAGAGAAGAATTACCTGGAATATAGAGGGTTAAAAATTATGTCATCTGAATGAGGATTGCAGGGACAGAGCCCCATGGATGTTTAGTCTATAAAAGAAAAGGTGGAGTTGTGAAGGGAAGAATAAATACCTAAGTGGATGAGTGTGCACAGCATAGCTGATACTTATCTTCCATGGCCCCAAGGAGTAGAACTAAAGATGGTGAGGATTTGGACTCAGATAAAGGCACATACTCTGGTGGTCACTGCTACCCAAGGAAGAAATAGCTTCTTCAGGTGGTTTTTTAAAAATTTCCAATTCCTTGAAATTCAATCCTTGAATGGAGAGCAGATTTTTAAGTAAGTCATCAAGGTGACTCAAGCATCAGTGGGTGTATTAACTAGGGGGTATCAAGATCCACAACCTTGAATTTTATGATGCTCAGGAGATTAGAGAGGTGCTCTGTGGGTCTCAGTTTTATCATCAATATAATGTAGATAATACATCTTGGCTTACAGGCTAGAAATAATTAATGATATGTGGGAATGCTTTTGGGATGTGTAAGATAACTTTTTGAGAAACTCTGCTCTTTAATTATACCTTCTCTCCCCTGAATCTTTATGCCTGCATTTGAAACCCTTTTATCATATTTCTGCTTGAATATTTTATCACTTTTCAAGGGCCAGTATAAGTGGATCTCTAACATCATCTGTATTTAGACAATCCATGGTAGATTGAATTATTTCAACAATATTCCTATAGCAATTTATACATAATTTGAGTGTAGTAGTTATATGCCTTTTGCTCACAGTTTTCCTACTTCCTACTGAACAGTGAGTTCCTTAAGAGGTATTCATTCACTCAACAAACATCAATTTAACTCATCATTATCACACAAGTCATGGTTGTAATTTTTGGGACAAAATTCTCCATGGGTTTCTTGTGTTCTTAAATGGGTCCAGGCCTTCTAAGCAAAGGACATGTTTGAATAGCAAGTAACTTTGGAATCCAGAGATGTCTATCCCACTGGAAAGATTAGAGCCCCCTCCCTTCCTGGGGCCTTCTCAAGGAAGTAAAGATAAAGCCCCCTCCTTCCTCTCTCTGAAGGCATTGGTTTACATTCCAGGCTAATGCGTTGTTCCTCCCATAGGAGGGTGGACAAGTCCATATGCCAGCAGCCTCTTGAAAGCTCAGAGTTTCCTACATTTGGGGTTCTTCTCCTGTGGTGTTCACCACTGCACACGCAGGTAAACACCTGGCCCTCTTTGTATCACCCTGCAGTGATTAGGGCGTGGGGAATAAATGCAAGATGCTGCTCTGACTGCAGTTTTTGCTGTTAGTAATTTATGGCCCATTTCTCTGACCCAGGAATCTTGTACATATGTGTGTGTAAACACACATTTGAAAAACTGTGGCAGGCTAACTTGTTGGCTTGAAAGCAGGGTAAATCTCAGACCCCCTTTATTTCTGGCTTACCACTGCTCTGTGTATATGTACACATAAAATATGTACATGGGCATATTCACATGAGTGTTCTCGAGCAAAAGGAGGAGAGGCAGATACAGCCATTAAATAGATAACCATACTCTAAAATGTGATCATTTCTGTAATAAAACTGGGAGCATAGAGGAAATAGAAATTGCGAGTCTAGTGAATACTCCACACTAAAAAGTGGTTGCTAAAATGCTACTCAAAGCAATTTTTAAGAGCTGTACCCAATTTAATGCCATAATCACAGTCAATCCATTAATTAGTCCAGGCACCCACCAGGGGCCATCCAGAGCCCACTTGTGTTCCTGGGGTGGGATTAGCACATCAAGAAGGGCATTCTTTAAGCCTGGGAGGGGGCCAGGTCCTACCCCAGGCAGGATCCATGGTAGGAATAAAGTGCTAACTCATCCCTAGGCTCTCTGTGGGAGGTACTGGTGCCTGGCTTGAGATGCACAGACTGTGGGAAGGGTGTGGGCCAGTTCTGGAGCCAGCAACTTGCCCCAGGGGTGTTGGGCATAAAGTAGGACCTCCCTCCTAGCAGAAGAGGCTGAGAGGGGCTGGGAGGGGGTGGGTCAGGCTGTGTGTGTGTGTGGGGGGGGAGCGGTCCCCTTGATCAGTAAGGCTCCATGTTCAGGAAGCAGGAAAACAAAGCAATTCCAAGATAAAGTGGAAGACAAGTTCTCAGTGATTCCATCTGTCCAGTCATCTAGGAAGTTTATCTATCCACACTGTAAAATCACGTATTTCCCCTCTGTTCTGTACCTTCTCTGAAGGGAAGGCCTTTCTTCTCACACTTTATTTCCAGACATTATCTGAATTGTTTGGCTTAAATCCTTGTGGGTAGAAAATCAGTCTCTCCTTGTTTCTCCCTCTTCTGCTCACTTCTTGGGTAATCCACGGCTTCGAGTGAGCCTTCAGCCTCCCCATTTTTTTGTATAAAGAGAAGATAGCACTTTGTCATATGAAGTATTTCTTTAAACAATACATGTCAGAGTTAGGAAAACAGAGAGAAAAAGCAAATCAGAGTCATATCAATTTTATTCTCAAATGGAATTGTAAATCATTTTGCCTGATCAGTGAGAACGTGCTGGATATCTTGGTGAGTGTCCCGGGTACAACAATTTAGAGCTTTCAAATTCAACAAGAACAATTTTAAACTTCCCTTAGCAGTCCTTACTATTAGATAACTTTAATTTGTTTTTCCCTTCTTCTTTGTCTTTTTAGGTCCTGGGCACATTAGTGAAAAATCAGTTTCCCACACTATGTGGAAGACATGCTTCTGTCCTGACTTAGCCAGGGTCCCTGTAACTAGTTCCCTTCCTATCCCTTCGCTCTGGAATAGAGGGGACAGAGCTGTGGTTGGAGAGGAGCAAAAGTGGTGTCCTTAGGAGATATGCAGCTAGGCTGAAGGTGATTGCTGGAGTGTGGGAGCTTTAGTCCTAGCAGAGCCCCACTCCCACCTCCCTGCCCATGGCTTCCTCAACAAGCCAGCACTCATCCAGCCCTATAAAATGATGCAGGAGAAATATAAAGGTGTGAACAACACTCTAAGAAACTAATTCAGTGCCTAAAAAGGTCATAAGTTTTTACTTGCTTCTCAGTCTGCTATAGGATTAGGCTTATGAGTGAATCTTATTATTCCTTGTCAAACTTCTGAAATACATACTTAATCATGGACAACTACTTATTTCTCAATCAAAAGTCTGATATTAGACTCACTATGTATTATATACAAAAGGAAGGAAGCTTTTCATTGTGTTTATAATTGAATATATGTATAAATATCAAATACATTATTATTCATAACTTTTTTAAAGGTATGTGCTATGTGGATACAACTAATAGGTAAATTTCATATATGTCTGTTTCAGTTAGCACTTCTATTTCAATCACCTGTCTGCTTGTTCTATTATCACTGCCATGCTGCTTTATTAGCACATATCTTCTTCTTCCTCTCTTATTTCTTACTGGGCCAGTGTTCGACCTGAGAGGCCAATATTGTTAGGCATATGGATTCTTCTTTTGACACTCACTACATGTATCTCAGCTTTTGCATCTTTAAAATGGCTGAAACAGACCTTCAGACTCAGAATTTCTGAGGCCTTTGTTAAAAAAACACAGATTCCTAAACCCCATGCTAGACATGGGAGTAAGGTTCAAGAATCTTCCTTTTCACAAGCTGCTGTTTTGTGATACTGTGGTTCAAATTCTATATTATATACTTAAAGCCTCCTGATATTCACCAAACATTTAGGGAATTTTTCTCCTTTTTTTGGGAAAAGATAAATCTAAAAATTCAGTCTCTTAATTCCTGTTTTCAAGCTTGTCACACTGCAGATCTGTGTTCTCTGAGAGGTAAAAATTCATATTATTAAAAAAAATTCAACATGTTCCTGTGAGAAATCACCTTTTAAAATAATTTGTTTGCTATTTATTATTAATACAAAAATGAGATAATGAAGCTATGACTGGACTTTATGAATTCCAATCAATTCTACCTAAGAGGTTTTAAAGGACCATAACACTTTTTTTCCCCTAAGACACAGAACACTCAATTGCTGATAAAAATTTCTGGTCTATCTTCCCTAGATGTGAGTTTGGGCTGGTGCAGATCTGCTCATACTCTCAAAATAAGAGTAGAAATCTCACATACAGAGGGCTAAAACCAATGCATTGGTATAGTGTTGTATTATCTGGGGTAAAGAATAAAGTGATAGCAAAAGATGCCCTTGACTGTTCTAGAGACCCTTAGTTGTACTAGAATTTCTGCCTTCTTGCTTAAAAATAAGAAATTTACCCCTGATTTTAGAAAGTAACTGAAGCAGTTTCCCAAGTGAAATTTAAATGCCTAGAAATTGGAGAATCCATGCCCTAGTCTTTTGCATTCAAAGCATTAAGATAAATCAAGTTTACTAAGGCCTATTAGAGGAGAGTAATGATTATCATAAGGAACCCAGTATTTAAAGAAAATAGACATGAATTATTCAGACAAGTAAGAAAATTTTCTAAATTGCCCGTGGTGTCCAACACGGGGATCTGACATTATCTCCTTAAGGCAGAATGTTTGCATATGACTTTCCCTATGTTCCTTCTATTATTGTAATCACTTTAGAAAAGTGGTTATCCACCTTGGCTGCACATTACTGTTCGCTTGGGAGGCTTTAAAACATATGCTTACCTAGGCCAGAGCTTCTGATTTAATTGGTTTGGGATGTGGCTTGGGCACTGGGATTTGTAAAAGCTCTCCAAGTGATTCTATACACAGGAAAAGGTTAAAAGGAATTCTGCCACTCTAACTCCCTAGCCCACTTGCTCCTTCTCCCCTTCCTGTTTCCATGCATGTTAATTTCCCTCTCTCTTTTAAAAACTTATTTCAACTTCAAAAACTAAAGTAGACAAAAGACAGTTTAACAAATTATGGAAGCATTATTTTAAAAATCCTGTCCAGGTACATCCAGTTTAAGTAATCCTAAAGATAAACTAAATTGTTTCTTCAGTGTTCCAAAAGAGGAATAAATGAGCACAGATTAGTTAAATGACATGAGCAAGGTCACCTTGTTAATGAAAAAAATGAAAGAAAAAAAAAAGCTTGATCATATTCACGTCTCATAAAATTAAATCCCATATTCTTTTTTTTACCTTTAGCATTGATATAGTACCTTCTCTGCTTTTGCTGCAAAAATATTACAATATTATTGTTAACTATAGTCTATAAGTTACATTAGTTGCATCTTCCCATGTATCACCATATTCTTAACACCTTGTAATAGAGGAACATTCTTGTATTTTTATTATTAACCATAATCCTCATCTACCACCAAAAGCTTATATTATACAGTCCCTAGATTATCCTCTAGCTGTCTTTTAATTAACATTAACCTCCCTAGACTACCCCTTTCAGCCACAATCACATTTATAAATCAGCAGTGTTAGTTATACTCATTATAGTGTGTTACCATCAATTCTATCCATTTCCACATATTTATAATCAACCTTATTAAACATTCTACATATATTCAGTATCAGCTCCCCCTTTTCAACCTACATTCTGTCTCCTACTAACCTTTACTCTATAGTTTAACTCCATAACTTTACTCATCATATTTAGTTCATATCAGTGAGACCATACAATATTCGTCCTTTTGTGTCTGGCTTATTTCACTTAACATAATAGCCTTCAAGTCTCATCCTTGTTGCCATATGCATCCCAAGTTCATTTCATTTTACAACCGAATAGTATTCCATCATGTGTATATACCACCTTTTGTTTATTCATTCATCAGTTGATGGGCATAGGTTGTTTCCATCTTTTAGCAATTGTGAATAATGCCTCTATGAACACTGGCATGCAAATATCTGTTCATGTCCTTGCTTTCTGTTCTTCTGAATATATTTCTAGTAGTAGGATTGCTACATCATAGAGCAGTTCTATATTTAGCTTCTTGAGGAACTGCCAAACTGTCTTCCACAGAGGCTGTACCATTTTACACTCCCACCAAAAGTGAAGGAGTGATCCTATTTCTCTACATCTTCTCCAGCACTTGTAGTTTCTGTTTTGTTAACAATGGCCATTCTGTAAGTCATGAGATGATCTCTCATTGTAGTTTTGATTTGCATTTCATTAAAACCTAGTGATGTCGAGCATATTTTTGTGTACTTTTTGGCCATTTGTATTTCTGCTTTGGAAAAATGTCTATTCAAGTCTTTTACTCATATTTAATTGGGTTGTTTTTCTTTTTATCATTGAGTTGTGTGATCTCTTTATATAACATGTAAATCAAATCCTCATCAGATACGTGGTTTGCAATGATTTTCTCCCATTGAGTAGGCTGTCTTTTTACCTTCTTGACAAAGTCTTTTGCAGCACAAAAATGTTTAATTTTGAGGTAGTCTCAGTTTTTTTTTTTTTTTTTTACTTTCATTGCTCGTGCTTTGGGTTTAAGGTTTAAGAAACCTCTGCATTCCACAAAATCTTGAAAATGTTTCCCTACATTTTCTTCTAGGAGTTTTTTTTATCTCCCTTTCTTGCCTCAGCCATGTAGAATTCAGGGATATAAATGTTTCAAGCAGTTTGCTTTTACCCAGGAGGTATTAATTCATTTGTCTGGAAGCTGCCTGATAATTGCTTATCAATATTGGTAGGATATTATGTATACAGTAGAAGCATGCAGTTATTATTAGCACCCAAGAAGTCCAGACTGATTGTGTGAGAAATAAATTAGAAAATTTTTAATAATATTTTTGGGAGAAAATTCCAAGATAATGAGAAATTTTGATATTGTATTAACATACCTTATAGAGGAGCAAACATTTATATTCCTTAGCATGTTCTATGAAGTGATAATTGTGTGGTCATATACATTTTGGCCAACACCAGGCAAAATAAGGTTAAATTTTTTCTCTAGAACTTTTTGAACACATTAATATGCTAATATGTATCTTGACTATTCAAGGGTATATTATTCAGTGTTTGCAAACTTATTTGAGCCCTTTTTATATTATCCAAGAAAATAATTTTTAGAGCACTAATTATGTTTCTTTTCCTTCTCCCACTTCTTCTCCTTGATGACAATATTTTTTTAAATAAAATAATAAGAAAGCCCTAAATTAAGGAGCTATGATAACTGTTTTAGTCAGCCAAAAGGGGTGCTGATGCAAAGTACCAGAACTCTGTTGGCTTAAAGGGTATTTATTGGGGATAGAAGCTTACAGTCACAAGGCCCTAAAGTGTCCAGTTCCTAAACTCTGTTGCCATGTGTTGAAGCAAGATGGCAGGCGATGTCTGCAAAGGTTCAGCCTTCCTTCTTCCTCTTAAGGCTCTATGGTCCCAGCTGCTTCCAATCTCAGCTGTAGGCTGGCATAAGGGTCATCTCTCTCCCCAGGGCTCATTTCTTTTCGGGTTCAGATGCTCTGGTCTCTTCACAAGGTCAGCTGTAGACTATCAGGATCATCTCTCTTCCCGGGGCCTCTGCCATGTCTAATGAGCTATTTCTCTTCCTCTACCATGTCTTTTTCTGTGTGAGTATCTGCCCACCAAGGGGGTGGGGACTCAACACCCTACTGACATGGCCAAATCAAAGCCCTGATCTTAATGTAATCAAGTAAATGTTGCCTTTGAATTTAATACAATCTGGGTGTGATACAGAGGAATCGACCAGTTTGCAAACATAACCAATATCTCTTTTTGGAATTCATAAATAATATCAAACTGCCACAATAACAATGGTGTACTTGCTGTTCAAGTAGAAAAAAGTGGAAGATTTATGCAATATATCAAATCTACCAGGGCTAATTTAGGCTGGAAGATGATTTGAATATGTCCAGTGCTATACTACTTAGATGACCTGGACCATAGGCAGTGGATATAGCATGTATATGAACTGTTTCATGCATTCTTAGAGGTATTAAAGAAAACTGTAGATATTATTATTGGACTTAGAACATTCAGATATTTGGATAACTTTCCTATAGAAACCTTTCATATAGCTGGAAAACTTTTATCTTTTTTCCTTGCTCTAATTTTGGGATTATTTTTATGATATCTTCAGGAGCTTATAAGGTAGCAGCAGTGTTGATCAATACAGTACTTTTTTCAGTTATTTATTGCTGTGGAGTAAATTACACCAAAAGTTAGTAGCTTCAAGTAACTACTGTTTTATAGAATAGTATTCTGAGGGTCAGGAATTCATCAAAGGCCAAGTTGGATAGATCTGTTCCACAAGTGTTATCTGAGATGTCTCATGTGTTAGATGGTGGTTGTGCCTAGAACGCCTAAAATGACTCCACTCACATACCTGAAAGTCGATGTTGGCAGCAGCAAGGAACTCAGCTGGGATCTGAGCAGGGTAACTTGGTTCTCCTCATGCAAGCCTCTTGATGTGGCTGCTTGGGCTTCCTCACCACATGGGAGCTGGATTCCAAGAAGGAAGGTTCCAGCATGTAAAAGGAGAAGCTGCTGTTCTACGGCTCAGCGTCAGAAGTTAACAATTTTATACTGCTGCATTCTATTTGTCAAAGCAGGTCATAGAGCCATGCCAGGTTCAAGGGGAGGGGAAAGAAACTTCCTCTTTTGGTTGAGTAGAAATTTCCCATTGCAAAAGGTCATGTGGTAACCTGTCGTTGTAGTCATTTCTGGAAACACAATCTACCAGAGTATTATATATGTTATAAAGGATAATATGTGTCCCTTGTTGAAGTTCACTCTTAGAAAATGACCTGAGTGTGATAACATGTGACAACGATCTGAAGCCTCTTTTACTATGTGGGAAAAGAAAGGTGCAAGTGTAAAAGTGATCTCTAGTTGAAAGAGATCCAATGTTGAGAGTAGAAATCTGCCCCTCTACTTTGTAGCATTGCCTTAGTTTTCATCTATCTTCTGAATGTTTATTTCACTGAACCCCTGTACCCATACTATTTTTGCCCTCATCTGAACAAATGATATTTTTGGTATTGTTGTCACAATGCAATATGAAATAAGATATTTGTCACTATGTAAATAATACAAGTATATGCAGCAAGATGAGAATTCAGAATCTCAGAATATTCATGAAACTATCCTACTAAATGCACAAACACATGCACACATCACATCAGCAAGGAATTCAATTGTTCATGTATTCATCATTAAATATTTTAGATTTTATATAGCCAGTTATCTGAAGATACTAGTTTCCAAGTTTAATAGTTACTTGAAAAAATTTTGAAATACTTTTGACATTACAATTTGCTGTCAAAAACACACACTCTCAGGCTCTATGCTCTATAACTCGGCAGTCTGAAAAACAAGTTCAGGGCCCTTACCCTCTAAGAATTTTTATTTAAGCTGTTGACATTCTCCTAGGTTTAGAAGTTGCCATCTCTAAAAGTCCTCCTTCCCACCTCCTAACTTGAACTCACAATGATCATGCTTGGGCTTTTATTCATTCGTATCACATGACAATTTTGGGGGTTATTGATTGCTTACAGTATCACACAATCTTTGAGATGAGAGAGGCACTATTTGCATGAATCTACCCTAGACCATGGCTCTTAGCATAAAGGAACAGAGGCCCCTCTTTGGCTTAGCTCCTAGAGTGGTTCCAGCTCTGGTGTCAGACTTTTATTTTTAATAATAATGAACATTAAACAACATTAACATTAACATTTTTATGAATCCTTATTTAACAGTTACTCAAGCACCTTACAAGCATTCTCTCATGTAATCTTCAAAAATAGCTCAATAAAGTTGGCACAGTTTTAGCCCCATTTTACAACTAAGGACATTGAGGTTTGTCATCTGTCTGACTCCAGCTGGTAAGATCCAAGAATTGAAACTAGGTTTGCTGGCTCTGGAGCTTATGTTATTAATTGCTACTAAATCTCTTTACCATTGAAGTTTCCAAAGGTGTGCTTCATGGCTTTATTCCCCTGTTTTACTCTCTTATGAGGGAGTTAGGAGAGTCATCTTTTAGAGCTACTGCTTAGTGAACATGTAAATTGACTAATCCTTTGTTGCTGAGAACAAAAACAATAGCCCCACAATCCTTTTCAGAGTAAATGGGAGTTATTAGATTAAGCAATAAGTACAGAAGGCAGTAACAAAATACATGTGGCAGGAAGTAAGTCAGGGCTTTCTCATTACTTTCTGATTTTCCTCAAATGATTCTTCTCAAGTATGATGTGAGGTGACTCTAGGGTAAGTGTTGATTCATTTTTTTGAACATATTCTCTGTAACATTAATCAAACCTTTTATTATTGGCCCTTATCCAAAGTTGCAGATCTTTGCTCCTTTCTAAGATGACTACCCCATTGATCCATTAAAATACGATCACTATGACTGATCTATTCACCAACTCAGACAGATGCTAAGAGTATTCCTTTACTTATTGACACTAAATCGTTGATTGGGTTTGCATATTTGGGATGTACTTGAGCAAAATAAAACCAAGATGCAACATAAAAATTCAAGGTCATGTTCAAGAGTGCAGGGTGCCCAGAAGACAGGATTCTTTATCTCTGATGTAAGAAGAAGTGGGGGAAGAGAAAACTTGTCCTGATGTTTCATATGAAAAAGGAAGAGTATGCTTGTACATGTTTCATATGAAAAAGGAAGAGTATGCTTGTGCATTGTATGTGCTTCTGCAGTGCAAACAAAAGTAACACTTCTACATAATGATAAATTGGAATATTTATTGGACTTGTTCTTTCATGTCCTCTTGTAGTTTCAAATAAATAAACGATATATTCTTTTATTTGAGGAATGTCAATTGAGCATCATATGGTTCTCAGACACTGTGTTAAGTTTTGGGAAAGGAACTTATTATTTTGGAGAGCAAGATTATGAGCAAATTGTTACTAGATAAAATGATAGGTGATTTAACAGAGAACTTGAAAGTCAATGTGTGAAGGTAAATTGAGATATTCTCACAAGTCTTTTTAACAGCTGCTTCCTATTCAAATTTAGTTTTATTGTGAATAGGTAATGGGATATATAAATTTAGCTATATAGATTATTTTTAAAAGGTAGTTGAATTTTTTGCTCAGTAAAAAATTTCTCCCCTCTGCTTTTAGAGTAAGATATTGGTACATAAGAAATTCTAAGAGTTGCTTGAATGAAGGTGAAGAAGCTTAGTGGGAGAGGAAAGAGAAGACCTGATTTGAAGAAAAGATCTTTAAAATATCCCTTCAGGACCATAGGGATACAGTAAATGAGGCGTTCTCCCTCCAATAACGTTCTGGGTTCCTATCTGAATTCACAGAGGAAATTACCTGAAAACCATGGGCACACCTGTAATTTTTCTTAGAAATCATTTAGAGACAGTATGTGCAAAAATTGAATAGTATGCATTATTGGAACAGTGATGAAAGCAGGGAAACTAAATCTCAGAGTTCTGGCATTACAAAGGTTGAATTCTTGCTCATACTATATCTACAGAGCGCTGCTGCAAGTTCTGTTCTACATCCACCTCTCATTGGGACTCTAGCTAACAGAGCAACCACTATCTGGGGCATAGATGTTGCAAAAGAGAAAATGCCAAAACACACACGGACTCCTGAAGCTTCTGTGCAGAAGTGACAGATACCACTTCCACATGGATATTATTGGCCATGGAAGGCCAGAAGGCCACAGCTGAGTTCAGAGGGGTGGTTAATTATAATATTATAATGTGGCTGAAAGACAGAGACCCAACTATTTGTTAATGGCTAGACTATTTGATGTAAAGTTTATCTTTTGCCTAACAGGGCTTTAGCCTTTAAATTATAACATGCAAAGCCTGTTTCATATTCTCAAAAATTAAACAAAAAGATAGCTATTATGCAATGACATATCATTATTACCTGTTCAATGTACCATTTTATGGGTTCAAAAAGAAACAGAAACAGGAGGAAAAGCAAAAGTGCTATTGCAATTCATTTTTGCTAAGATGGGCCATGTAACAGGCTGTATTGGGTGGCCTGAGTCGGAAGCCAGTGGTGTACCAGATAGTGGCACACTAGCATCCAAAGCAATGTGCTTCAGAACACAAATTAGGTACTATATACAGCAAAGATGTTGAAGAATAAGTCATCCTTTAGTGCTTTCAAGTAATTGAAGGCCGTTAGGAAAAGAGAGTATAACAAATTTTAAATATCCTTAACACTCGATGGATAGTGATGAAGAAGAAAGTGATGCACATTGACCAGTGGGTGCCGTAGGAAGCAGGGAGTGAACAAGAAGAAAAGCTCAGCTCGAGGTCTGTAAAAGCATTTCCTGCTGTCCTCTCCCATGGCAACTCACCTGTCATCCAGCAATCAGAAGATTCTTCTTACACAGAGCAAGCACTGCACAGCCTTGGGAGTTAAAACGGTAAAAAGAAGAAAAAAATATCCTACATCTCCCTGACACACATTCCAAATATCCCATTTTGCCTAAGCAAAACAAAATTTGAATCATGTCTGGATTCAGCAGGGCAAAAACTCACTGAAAGAAATACAGGGACAATATTTGAAAGGCAAAGAAAAGATGTTCCCTGCTCTTCAAGGTGAGCCCTGAAGTCAACTCTGGCAAAATCGAGCATGTTATTTATTCTACACTTTTTAGACCAGTAACAGCTTGGGGCAATTACAGGTTCTCCTAAGCATTGTGGGTTTAAAACATATGAGCAAGACTTTGGGTGGGGTGAGGGTATAGGAGGCATAGCAGCCAAATAATAAATTTTCTATCAGTCAAAGGCACTATTACATGGGCAATTATACTCACCCATCTGTGTGGTTAAGTTTACAGCAAATCAATCCCAATGCAGCTACTTCTGGAGCTTGACCCTACTTTTAGTTGTGATTTTTTGAATCTACATTTGTCTATTCCTTAAATCCAACCAGGTTTCTTAGGGAACATCATTAGCTAAAAGATTTACACTTGAGAAGGCTCAGACATCTCATGCTGGCTCTGCTGTTTTTATTCAGTTTAAAATGTATCCAATCAGGCACATGTTGCAGCACACATACTTTTGCTAAAGAACTTAAGACTAACAATGAATGAAGAAATATGAAGGACACTTCACAAATTCTTTAACATGCTTCTTGTTTGCATAGAGCAAAACGGGCACATTTTAACCATTAATGCCCTCTAGACATCAAAGCTACATTTTCATTTTGAGACAATTTAGCAAAATAGTCATGACCCAATCATTGAAAACACATTGTAAGAATTTTCACTAAATTCAAATTTAAACTTCAGTTTCTCCTGTATTATTTAAAAGAGGTCTCTATTGATCCTCACCACATGCCTATGGGTCTGTGGCTTATGAAGGAGACCTGCTAAGAACTCAAAAGTGGAGCCAATTGGTCTGAGGTCAGGGAGCCAAAGTATAATGAAATCTCAGCAAACACTCACAGCCCAAATTCAGCTCCTTTTCAATATGTTGTTTCCACTAAACTAAACTTCCATTCTCTCTGGTACCTAATACCAGGTATTAAATTTACTCTCCATTGAATCCCATCTTCATGCAGTTCTTCCCGAAAGTCAAGTCAGTTATATTCACCTGGGGGACACTATTCACTGTGCTCTGCCCGGATGTGCTCTGTTAAACATAGTTCTCATTTCAATGGCACATTAGTCCAATGTCTTACTGTCAACCAAAAACATATTATGAGCATTTCTCAATAGCCCTGAAATAAAGAAACCTAGACAGAAAAGTGGTAAAAAAGTCATTTGAGTTTGTCAGCCATTCCATCCTTCAACAAATACCCACTGAGGACCTGCTGTAAGACACGCCCTTTTTTGGAAATACAAGCCCTGGGCATAGAAGAGGCAAAGATCCCTCTGGCCTTCTAGTAACTGATAATTGTTTATTCTCCACAAATATTCATTGAAAACCAAGTGAAAGCCAATCAGATAGATAGGATTTGGGGAAGCAAGGCATTGTGGTGTAAATCAATAGATTAGAAAAATAAGACCTCAATTCTATTCCTTAGTCTTACATGGTCTCTGACTAGCCTTATTAGCTAATATATTCCTCAGAAAAACCAGCAAATTTAGTATGGAGAGGTTTAAGTTACAGCATGCTCTATTAAAACAGCTTCACGAATATTATTTTGATGAAAATAGCCAGACTTTAACATTCAACATTGGGGAATAAAAGAGTACATAGTGTATTATTCCATTCATGTGAAGTTCAAGAACATGTATGTAGAGATCAGAAAAGCATTAGCTCTGGTAAAGAGATTATTGATGGAAAATCACATGAGGGATCTTTCTGGGGTGACAGAAATGCTCTGTATTTTGATCTGAATGGGTATATGAACATATAAAAAGACATCATACTATTCAATTAATAATTGCACATTTTACTGTAGGCAAAATATACCTCAATAAAAAGCACAATATCCAAACAAAACAAACACAACATCAGGCACAAGAGTCTTGTTTCTGATAGTCACTGTCCTTTAAGATCAGCTATTTAAAAATTGCTAAAGAAATTCTTTATACTGAGACTTTCTTATGGTTGTAAAAAGAATTTTTAAGAATGAATGAACTCATCATATTAAATAAGAAGTAAATGCATGTAATTACCTTAACATAAACCTATTTATCAAATTACAAAGTAATAATTACCCATTCTTTCTTTGAGCTTTCTTAGCCGTCATATCTTAGAAAGTATTATCTCTTCTGCCCTGGTGAGGACAAAACTCTTTTTGCTTGTAAGAATCACCTGTTTATTGAAGTGCAAGCCAAAAAACAAAAAAACAACACAATATCTCCTTCTCCTTAGGCATAATCATGAATGCCATGATATTTCCTATGCAAAAGAAATACTAAAAATTTGACCTGACTTCAGGGATGCTTAACTACATTTTTGTGCTTGTTGAATGATAAGCTGAAATTAGTTGGCAAAGTTTAAGATGGTAGTGTTAACACAAATAAACACCAACAAAAATAACATGGTCCTTCCTACAGGAATTCATTTTATAGTCATGTTGCTATTTTGAAAATGTTTTTATGAATTTCATTTTATTACCTTAATTTTCACAATTCTGAATGAAGATGATCAAAATCACTTTCTTCAGTGACATTCTTATTTAATAGTATGAAGGAATTACCAACCCATATTATTCCTTATTTAGTTTAAGGACTCAAGCTAAAATTCTTATTTGAATATATATATGGAGAAGTCCATTATATTTTGCCTAAGGAGGCTAACAATACCACCAATGGTTTAGGTACCTTCAAAATCCAATGACCAGGCAGAGGTAATGTGTATTATAAACTGTATAAACTCAATAAAATTCATTGAAAGATATTGTTCCACCACACAAAATTCAATCAGTCTGTGCATAATTCTTTACAACTCAAAGTCTTTCAAAACAAAACTTTAATATTTTAATTTGTTTTGGTCCTTCAGCATTCTAAAAAGGATGCAAAAGCAAAATTCAAAAGAATAATGGATTTCAAGTGTTTTGTATGAAAGGCTCTGAAAATTTTCTGGTGAATTGCAGAGCTCTGAGTTTAAAGTGAAAATTCTAAACAAAGTTTCAGAAAACTAATGATCTGTGGTATGGTAAGAATTTTCTTACGGGCACTGAAAATATGTTCCTATATCTGTTGTCTCACAAAAATTAAACTGGGAAATCTTTTTGTAAAGAGTGAAAGAAGAAATTACTTTGACTACTAGAAACTCTTGTCAGAATTAAAAATCTCCTTTCCAATGTACTTCTTTAGGAAACAACAAGGGTACTACTCAAAACTCATAATGTAATAAGGATTAAAAGTAGATGATATCAGCTTAAATAAAATCTCCGATATTGATGATTTTCATTTTGTTTTGGCTTTTTGATGCTATACAATTCCAAGATTCAAAACATCTGGTTAACATTATTTTTCCATTTGGAATCGGATGTTTGACCCAAAGTAGACAACACATATAATTGGAATTGTTAATGTTATGAATTAAAAAGTGCTAAGATTTCTTAAAACAGAAATTTTTTCTAGTTTACCTGATAATTGCAAGTGAATATGTGCTATCTCTTGAAGTTGAGTTATGTGTGTTTATATTCGAGGTCTCATTTCAATGGTAACTTCCCTCACAGGAAGTTTATTGTGTTGCTTGAAGTTTGCATTTCGTTTTTCTAAATTATACTGCAGTTTGAAAATGTTATCTCCTTTTAGTTTATTTGACATAACTCTTCAACTGTCATTGTTTCTTCTAAAGTCAAACCTTTATTAACTAAGAAATATAATAAACATCAGAGTCAGAAACTCGTAACTTAAAATCAGAAGTGTACTTACTGTCTTATATAGTTCCCTGTTGTCTTTTCCAAGTTGGTTTTGCCTTCTTAAAGAGAGTGTAAGGTCACTGAGAGGAGGAATTTTATATTTCCTTTAGCTGTCTAGTGCCTGTCATAGATATTAAGCCCATGAACACTACCCATACTTACTGAAAGATTCACCATCTTTCAGGGAAAGTTATATTTGTTTCATAGCTATCATTTAATTTTATATTGTTTTATTTGGATATTTTAAATCCAGGTACCTTCACTGATTTTAAGTGAACCAATATGTCATTTATTTATCCAAAAAACACTTATTAAGTCCCTGTAATATTCCATGTAATTTAAAAGACCATGATGAATCCATTGGTTCCACTTCAGCCTAATAGTCTCTTTAGATGTGAGTGCAAATAGGAACCTTCATTATTTGGTTTGCCTCCTTAAACCCTACAACCCTAAAGTGAGGTATGAAAATACTCACTATATTTTTCCTAGAGCTTCTATCATGAACACTTGATTTATTTACTGGCTACTTTGATTTTAAGGATAGCAAAACTAACAGAGAAAGGTTTTAGATATTGCCTATAGTCATTTTCTAAAGACAAGTAACTTGACAGTAAGCAACATATCTTTTCAACCTTATTCATTCAAATGAGGATTGACACTACCAAGAATGAATACGATGTATATTGTTTTTAGAGCAAAGTTACAGGAAAAACAAACTTCAAAGTTCACTTTAACACCAATAATAAGGGTGTCCTTTTTTAAATCTAGCAAAATGTGTGGAGACATTAATTGAAATTACATCTCCCACCACCCTAGTTTTTATTACCACATTCTATTTTATTTTTTCACAGCACTTACTACTATTGGATACTTTTAGTTTGTTTATTATCTTTTCACCCCAGAATAAGACTTCCAAGAGAATAGAGACTTTGAAATTTTTTTGCTAAGGATATATTGCCTGCATATTACATGGCTTATAGTAAGTTGTTAACAAATATTTACCAAAAATATGTTAAATAAATATTATGATGTGAAAAAATTGTGCGTATAATCTTGATCCTTTGTATAACTGTGACATGAAATCAAATTGAGAAGATTAAGGATTTTTCTGTAAAGAGCTATATATTTCTATAAATATGAAACACACACACACATATATATATACCAAGATAACTTTTTTTTTTTTTTGGAGGTACTGGGACTGGGGATTGAACTAGGACCTCATGAGCGTGAGGCCGGCACTTAGGGGCTACAAAGAGGTGCTGATGCAAAGTACCAGAAATCTGCTGGCTTTTATAATAAGGGTATTTTTTTGGGGGTAAAAGCTTACAGTTAAAAGGCCATAAAGAGTTCAACTCAAGGTATTTTCTCACCAAAGTCTGTTGCCACATGTTGAAGCAAGATGCTTGTCAATCTCTGCAAGTATTCAGACTTCCTCTTCCTCTTAAGGCTCCGTAGGCCCAGCTTCTTCCAATCTCAGCTATGGGAAGAAGGCTCATTTATTTCCAGGCCTTCTCAGCTGCTCAGGACTCTGGTCTTTTCAGCTGCAAACTATTAGGCAAATGGCTCAGCTCTCCCTGGGGCTTTAGCTGTTTGAGCCTTCTCCTTTCTGTCAGATGGCAGGACCAAAATGACCAAGTTCTCTCCACTTCCTTGTCTTCTGTGTGACTTCTTGAGTGAGTGTCTCTTTATATAGCCCACCAAGAGGGTGCAAACTCAACCCTAAGTCACGCCCTACTGACATGGTCAAATCAAATCCCTAATCTTAAGATAATTTAATCAAAGACATCTCAGCTGAATCTAATACAATCAAAGGGGATCACATCCAGAGGAACAGACCAGTTTACAAACATAATCTCTTTTTTTGGAATTCATAAATAATCTCAAAACTGCCACAAGGCCTTAGAAGTAAATGATGAAACTATTATTGGAAACTGATGGAAAGGCGATCATATTTTAAAGTTGCAGAGAACTTAGCAATATTGACTCTTGATGCTATATGGATGGCAGAATTTGAAAATTATGAGCTTGGACATTTAGTCAAGGAGATTTCCAAACTAAATGTGGAAAATGCAGCCTGGCTTCTCCTTCAAAAATAAATGTGGAAAATGCAGCTTGGCTTCTCCTTACAGCTTACAGAAAAATGTTAGATGAAAGAGATAAGCTGATAACTGAATTGTTGGGCACAAAGAAATAAAAAACTGATTCTGGAAATTCCAAGCCTCTGGAAATCAAGCCTTCAGATGATAGTGTCCAATTTGAGGACTTAACTAAACTTGGAACTTGTAAACAGGATTGAAATTGCAGTTATCTAGGAAAGAATTGTGGAAAGTGTTACTGTTTGGTGGCTTGGACTGCTGCTTTCTGCATGCTAAACCAACAAGCTTTTTGAGAGAGCTGTATGAACAAAACCAGTCAGCCTGGACTAAAAGGGACAGGAGAGGAGAGCTGGAAGGGAAAACAGCTTAGGGAAAACCATGGAAGTTGAGTTCTGGAATCAAGACTTCTCCCTGGGCCAAGAGAGGAGCCCCACCCATGTGTGCAGAGAGGGTGACTTTGCCCCAGAATTTGAAGAGGGTGGATGTTCCAGCCCCCTGTTCAGGGAGAGTTTTTCTGACCCAGACTATAGAGAGGGTAGAACACATTCCTTAAGGGTTGGGGAGCGTGAGGTCAACACTCCAGTGATCTGAGAGGGTGGACCTGTTCCCCATATGTTGGAGAGAGTTAAGTCAACACCCCATTGATTTGAGAGGGGTGGGCCTGCTCCCCATGGGTTGGTGAGAGTGAGATTGACACTCCAGTGCTCTAAGAGGGTGGGCCTGTACCCCACACATTGGAGAGAGTGAGGTCAATACCCCATTGCTCTGAGAGGGGTGGGCCTGTTCTCCATAGATTTGGGAAGGCCAGGTCACCACCTCACTGTTCTGTGAAAGTTGGACCTGTATGCCTGAGATTGGGGAGAATGTTGCCACTACCTCACTGTACTAAGGGGGGTGAGAGTGTACCCCAGAGATTGGGGAAAGAGTAGCCATCACCCCAATGTTCTTGAAGGGTGAGTTCTGGAGGTCAGTTGCCACCCAGATGCTTGATGAGTGTGGAACCAAGAAAAAGGCTGTTGGGCAAGCCTGTGGTAAGGGTGGGCCCCCATGTGGCCCCAAAGAGAAGAAACCATCATCTTAAGAATGACTTTCAGACTTTGAAATCTAATGTAGTATGCCTTTCAGGTCTTCAGTATTGTTGAGGACCAGTGACACGTTTTCCTCCCAAATTCTCCTTGTGGTGATGCAAATGTTTATCCTGTGTCTGTCCCTTTATATATTGAAAACACATAAATTGTTTGGTAAGTTTCACAGGTCTACAGCCAGAGGGGACTTTGCCCCAAGACAAACTGTATTTCTATAAACTGATTGTGATGTGATTTTGTACTTAGCATTGTTACTGAAATAAGGATTTTAGGAAATATTGTAATATCTTTTTTTGGGATTCAGAGGGTGGAGTATGGCAGTTTGATATTATTTATGAATCCCGCCCCCCAAAAAAAAGATTTTTTGTAAACTGGTATGTTCCTCTTGGTGTGATACCCTTTGAATGCATTAGATTCAGCTAATATGTCTTGATTAAATTACCTATTAAGATTAGAGCTTTGTACTCTCCAGTTCATTGGGGTCACCCAGGACAACTAACAAGGAGATGATGACGGACAACGACCATCCCAAGGAACAGAGAGAGTCTGCAATTGCAAGCAAGATATTCCCATCCATTTGCCCTATGGGATCTAAGTCCCCTCTCAATTAGAGATGGAGTGGGCATTACCATCCCAGAATCATCAGAATTGGGGAATGAAGGACTAATTAGAGTAGACTTCCTGGTATTCTAGTATAGACTTATTGTGATCCTAGCAATGGAAGAACTTTTATCATTGATGTGGAGGCAGTGGCCCCGGAGGTTCTGAGGGGAAGGAAAGGGAAAAACAGGTGTAATATGGAGATATTTTCAGGACTTGGGAATTGTCCTGAATGACATTGCAATAACAGATATAAGCCACTAAATATCTTGTCATAACTTACAAAATTATGTGGGAGAGAGTGTAAACTACATTGTAAACCATAATCCATGCTTAGTGGCAATACTCCAAAATGCGTTCATCAGCTGTGACAAATGTACCACACTAATGAAGGATGTTGTTAATGTGGGAAAATGTGGGAGGGGTTGGGAGCGGGACATATGGGAACCCCCTATGTTTTTATGTAACATTTAGGTAATCTAAGTATCTTTTAAAAAAATTTACTTCAGCAAAAACAACAACAACAATAACACTATATTGATGAGTTTTTTAATCTAAATGAAATACATGATTTATTCACTGCTATATCCTGAAATTGACTTATAAACAATGTTAAAACACAGGATTCATGTAGTAAACTGTGAAAACACTACCTTGATTAGTTTGGAAAATAAACAAATAAAATAAAATAAAAGATTAGGGCTTTGGTTTGACCACATCAGTAGGGCATGACTCAGGGTTGAGTTCCCCACCCCCTTGGTGGGCTGATAGAAATGAGCACTCACTCAAGTCAACACAAAGAAGAAGACACAAGGGAGAGGAGAGAACTTGGTCGTTTCAGTCCTGCCACGTGACAGAAAGGAGAAATTTCAAATAGCTAAAACCCTGAGAAGAGAGATGAGCCATTTGCCTGGTAGCCTATAGCTGAGATTGGGAAGAAGCTTTCAAGAGGAAGACAAGCCCTATGCCAGCCTGTAGCTGAGAGAAAGGAAGCCCAAAAGGGAAGGCTGAACCCTTGCAGAGATTGCCTGCCATCTTGCTTCAACACATGGCAACTGACTTTGATAAGAAAGCAGCCTTGATATGGACTCTTTAAAGCCTTTTAACTGTAGGCTTTTATCTCACATAAATCCCCTTTTTAAAAGCCAACAGATTTCTGGTACTTTGTATCAGCACTCCTTTGGCTGACTATTACACTGTCGAAAAGAAACCCCCTTTAAATATGGATACAAACAAGTTAGGAGTAAAAGGATGGAAAATAATACCTCATTTTAACAGTAATAAAAAAAAAAAAAGCAGCACTGTATTTGATTTTAGACAAGATAAAATAAACACTTTCTAATTCACTCATCCTGTTAATCACAACAAAAAATCCTTAAACCCCTACCAGAAGACTCTGAAAGGTAGAGAAAAGAAGATGAACTGGCTAAGAACCTGGGACTTGAGGAACAACCTATATACCATGGCCTGGATGTTAAAGAATCCTGCAATCTGGAAATACCAATGGAAGCAGAGAAAATATAGTCTCAAGGAAAACCATCTCTCTCTAGCCAAGGACTGAGAAAATGGTGGCCTAAGATGACAGAAACCTTTTAATCATACCTGCCTGGTTCTGAGATGAATGCCAGACACACACACACACTCATGTGCACACACATGCACACACAATGCATACATACACACGCATGGATGCAGCAACACTGGAATTAATGGGCAGAATTTTCTCCTAACTTTCCCTGAAGTGATAAGTTGGTATCCCTCTCTTTTGGGGTCTTTGGGTGGAACTCAGACATTTGACTCCTACTCCCCAAAGTAAAGCTTCCCTGGTGAAACCAGGGGGCAGAATCCTCTCATGCCCCACTTCTCTGCATAGTGAGGTAGCAACCCTAACCCCTCCCGCTACAGCAGTGCAGAAGCTGCAGGGTGAAGGCCTGTCATGTGGATAACACAGTAGGGGAAGACCAGAATAGCACTGTAGAGGCTGTATAAAGAAAATTGACATTTTACCCACACATGACACAGAACACACAAAAGAGAGTGGGACACATTCTGAAATGAAACAAACTATCTGTCAAAATAGATTTGCATGGATTTTGCATTTGAATAGAGTTTCTATAATAAGGGTTAAAAATAAATATGACAAAGTATCCAGGGGAATTTGTTCATCTTGTAATGGCTATGTCTTGCTAGAAATCATGAACATCATAAAACTTTACTTTAAAAGAATGTTTTAATTCAGTAATCCATGAAGCCTCTTACTGAATACAACTATTACAAAGGTTTAGGATTACACCAACCTCGAAGTGCAGAAAGCATTAGACTCAGCATTTAAAGACTTCCAAAGAGCAAGTGCAATGTCAGACAACTCATCAAATGTCAGGTAAGTTGATTCTTCCTTAATAACATTTTGTCAATTTATTCCTTTGTTTTCATCCCATATTATATTTGATTATGGGCCAAATATTTCTTTATTTTCACTCATTAACCCATTGTTTTGCATAAATCCAACAAGGTTACATGTAGAAAAAAAAGATGTTGAAAGACAATGGACTATTTGCTGAGTTATGTTCCAACTATATCATAATTATACTGTTCAATTTATAAAGCAACATCATGGTAATACTGCTCCGTGATCAAAACTGCAATGTCATCTCATTTCACTGTTATATAATACTATTATAGTATTTTAAATAACATCTTTTAAAGATGGCCATTCTTTTCGTTATTTATTTTAAGGAACTATTTTTCTTTATAAAGGTTAGGTTCTTAAAATAAATGTATTTAAAAGATGAATGAAATGGAAAATTTGGGTGACTCAAGTAAAAACTGAATGTTTGAGTGTTCCTGCTGGTGACAAATATGAAAACTAATAAAATTAAATGTGGTCAAAATGAGCTAAAAGTGAAAAATCAAACCCAAAGAAGAGCGGTTTGTTTTGTTTTTAAACTTTGGCATGCGACCCATACAGTACCCACTTCTTAGCCTAGCCTCAGGCAGGCCTGTGACTTATTCCTCAGTTTGGTCAGGCAACTTCTAGTCCACTGGGCTTTGACCCTAGAAAAATATAACCAAGAACTCAAGAATAATGTGCATATTAAGATGCCAGGCCCTGAGAGATGGGAAAATGAGTTTAAGATTAGCTCCTGTTAAGGAAAGGTAGGTTTATCCTTCTCCCAATCCAATTCTAGGTCTAAATAATATCAAAGCTCATATGAATGAACTTGGGAACCATCCAGGTCAGCATGGATATCCAAGCAATCTAATGCTGGGAGTGAATGGGAGAGAGGTTTAGGTAGGAAGGCACTCACAGCAGTGAATTCTGGGTAGCAGCCATTTTTAAGGACATAGCAGAGTCAGGTTTTCTGCTAGATAGCTGTAAGGATTAGCCAGAAGCTGGATAGGTAAGAAAAATGTTCCAGCTCCTAAGTACTATGCTATCTTTGCTTTTAACTTTTTCCTGAACACTGCTTCATAGTTGTCAGATCAGGGACAAATGAACCGTAGCGCACTAGCTTAGACATATACTGAGATCCGGAAGTAGTTTGATGCTCTCTCTATGCCTGGTGTCTGGGATGCCTGGGAGAGTTTGGGGCATCAAGCTGAAGTTTGTCTCTTCACTTCTGAATATGTGTGGCAAATTGGTGGTATTCACATATGGTAAATTCTGTGTGCGTGAGAGAGGAAAGGGTGGATACATTGTTGCATAGTAGAAATAATATTAGGAGTTAGCAAGCCTGGAGGGTGGGGGACTAAGCAGCAGAACCCAGGATTTTTGTTTTGTTTTTTTCTTTTAATGGAAAAATAACGTTATTTATATTGAGCCGGGGGGACGGGTAGGCTTTTCTCCCAGAACTTCTGGAACTGATTCTTAGTGCCGGCAGCCTTGGTGACCTTGAATAGAAGTTGAAGTGCATGGTCTTTTTCAGGGGCCGCACTCGCCCACTGAGACGATGTCGCCGATCTGGACGTCCCTGAAGCTGGGGGACAGGTGCACGGACTGTTCTTGTGACGCTTCCCGAAGCGGTTGTACTTGTGGACGTAGTGGAGGTGGTCCCGGCGGATGTCGACGGTTCTCTGTACGGTCACTTGTTCACTGCGCAACACAGGATCCGCCCTCGGATAGAGACGTTACCAGGGAAGGTACTCTCAGTGGTCTCCTTGGTTGTCTTGAAGCCTAGACCAATATTCTTGTAGTAATGCAGGAGCTTCTTCTTGACGGTTTCTCCAAGCAGGGCCCTCTTCTTCTTTTGGAAGGTTGTCGGCTGCTTTGGGTAGGCACGGTCAGTCTGGGAATGCTATCCCTGTCTGGGCCACTGGCCAGCTAGATAAGCTTCAGACTAGGATTCAACCCTTTGAATTTCAGGTATCAATCTATGAAAGGGGGGAAGTTGGACTAAATAACCTTTAAAATTCTGAGATTCAAACATACCATGATTCTAACCAGTAGTAAAATTAAAGCTACTTTTTGTTCTTTTCATTTAAGGATGACATTATCTCCCTAAAATTTCCCAGTCAGGCACCTGTACTTCATGACTTTCTGATTGCTGTCTTCAAAAAACTCAACTTTACCCCTGCCCTGCAGCCTCTTAACCCATAAGTGTGAATGCTTTTCTCCACATGGTATAACTAAATGCCCAGTTTTTGCTAACCTGTGATAACAAACCACAGTACTACTTTCTTTACCCAAATGATAGTGTCATGATGGCAGGAAACTCTACCAGCTTGAGTGCAAGAGAGTAGATCCATTAATTTGCCTCCCTGTTATTTCTGGTCATGCCAAAACAGAATGTAATACATGTTCCCACAAACCAGTTGAAACCTATCTACATTATAATTTGATTCTGAAAGAGATCTCTAACAGCCTAGACTGGCATAATGCAAGAATTAGAACGTGAGTAGAGAGTTTAGTTTTTTTCTCTAAAACATTTTTTCAACAGTAGTCAACATGAACATGTTCTTTATTGTCCTATAGAATGGGAATATATGATTCCATAATAAAAAGAAACTGAATTTTTAGGGAGTTTTAAAAGTCTGATTTCTGGGACAAATTACTTCAGTGATTTTTTTTCTTTGCTGAACAATTGGCAGCAGTCCTATAAAATGTTTCTGGGTGTAGAATTAGCATCTTAAATAATGTCAGGAGTTTGATTGCTCTAAAGAACATATGAAATCAGGCCATTATTTTCTAAATGTATTACACCAGCAAAGAGTCCTTAGAATTAAATTTATATGGGATAACCACGTGAGTGTTGACACATAAATGATCCGTTGCCTCTGACCCTTATCAATATACTATTTATAGTACTATTAATAGTACTATATACTATTAATCTCTGCAGTTTTTATTTGAAAAACTGTCATATCCAGACATAACTGAAACACGATTAAAATTCATCTTTCATGTTATTGTCATGATAGCAATACATCAGAAGTCACTGATTGGCTTCATCTCTGCACGTGCCTCTGAACATTTAGAATGCACATTTATGCACATGGGATACAGTCAGGTGGCTGGCGACTGGGCTCTAGAGTCTGACATCTGGAGTTCAATTCACACTTCCTAATGCATACTAGATGTGTGAACTTAGCCAAGTTTAATTGATGTCTCAATATTTCAAATTCTTGGCTTTTTAAGTGATTCTAAAATAGTGCCTACTTGAAAAATTGTAGTGAGGTGATAAAGTATAAAAAGACATATTTTTAGTCAATGAGCATGAACATGCTTTTCAATATGGCACACCCCAAATACCCAGACATCACTGTGCTTTGCCTGGCATTAATATTACATGAAAATTTCTTATATATGATGTTATATGTTAAGATATTAATGATATTATAATGACAATTGTTTTACTATAACATGAATGAAACAGGGCCACCTCCTGGCCTCATTAAGAATTCTCATTTTAAACCATCCACTCCAAAAGACTTGGCATCTAAATGAAAGTCTCCCAAAAATGTTACTGAAGGAGAAATTGTAGTTGCAATGCCCACAGAAATGCCTGCCAATATCTCGTTAGCCATCTATCATGCCAAAGACCGCAGGATGTCTCAAAAGTCTCTCTCTTTCCTTGGCCCAGTACAGTCTACAAAAGCCTCATCTACTGCTAGCTCCTGTCTTCCTGTTGTATTTCTCCCTTCCAAGAACTGCTTCCTCATTCCATTCCTTTTAGGTCTGTATTCCACTTGTTACCCCCAGACAGTTCAACAGAAGACTTAGACACACGTCTTCGGAACAAGCAGACAGTTCAGAAGCTACCTTAGAAAGAGAGAAGAAATTCTGTGACGATCTGTATATATATGTTAACGTGATAACATGTAATGGTATGTTAACAATTTTGTTCCTGTCACATTATTATCATTAGCAGTAGTATTGTAACAGGATGTTAAATGCCAGTAAGGACATCGCAAAAGGGATGCTGCCATTGCTCCTGACATGTTTCCTTTGAAATTGCCGTTGTGGAGTTTCCCAGTTTTCTGATGACCTGGTTGTACTATTCTAATATATTCTCAGCATTCTTACAAAGTGGCTTGGAGAGTGTTCTGGTCCTGGAGATATTGTGATGATGACCACAGTCCAAGCACTCTGAGCACACCAATTTATCCAAAATCAGAACTGAAGATAACTCACTGGCTTAGTTCTTTGGTACTGACTGTTACTCTTTTCTTTTTATAGCCAGTGTTTTTATTCTAAACATTAACTACAAAGTCCCAGTGAAAGTTCTATGGCTACCCTTATTCTGAAATAAAAACACATTAAAATATAAACAAAATAATTACAGATTGTAATGTGTGCTGTGAGATGTGTAATAGAGAAGTCAAATTGTTTTAAATTAAGATGCCCTATTTATCACAAATAGAAATACATAGTTTGTAATAGAACTACAGAGTTGTAATGTGTAGTAATATTAGCTTATGAATCCCATAATCGTTCTCTAGTGAAAAGCTGGCTATAAACTTCAGACATTGCTAAATAAGTAATCATTTATCCTTTTTAAAAGGAAATATTATCCTTTTTTCTCCTTTTCAATCACTTCTTCTGCCCTACAACAGACACACACATAAATGCACAGACACATTCTGATTTTTTTCCAGCTTTGAGTGCAAACATTCTTTGAAATTCAGAGGAAGGATCTGTGGTTGTGATTCACCACTTGCTGTTGCTTTGCCACATTAAAACCTTATAGCTCAGCTTCTGGATTCTTCTCAGTGTTTTAGTGGCATTATGTGAATCAACAATCCCATTTATAGAAAACCCCTAGTACACTTCATTTGATATTTTCTTTTAAAATCTAAATTATTATTTTGTGATATGTTTTTGATATCCCTGAAAATTCAAAGTTGATCCCTGAGTAAACTTACTAGTAGCTTAAGGCAAACTTCTGGAATGTATAATAATTCTTTCTCATATATCATTTATGCTAAAATATATATATATATATATCGCATTTTGCATACTATTTGGACCTCGCCATTCTTCTGGCTATAAAGTGAAACAAACCACTGAATATGATAAGGGTGAGAAATGTATATTGTAAAAGCTTTTCTGTGTGTGTGCAATCAGACTTTTGTTAGATCCAGAATGCTAGTGGGGTTTTCATAACATATCAGTGTTGTTCACCTTCAAAACGATCTCACTTTCATTGAGTCTATAGGCAACATTTCAGTGCCTTATAATAAGATGTAGTTAAATTGAACTGCCTGACTGGAAATTACAACAGGAATAGCATGAGATTTGCTTGTCCCTTTTCCTCTATAAGAAACAGGTACATTTCAGCATCTGCTATTATTTGTCTAAAATATATCACAAAGATTAAAATTAATCATCTAATGTTTCCATGAATGCTTTGGTATCATATATTTTTAATGTATTTCATATATTATTTTTCATGTTGCACAAATTTATTCAAAATAATTGTGGGTTTCCAGGGTAAAATTAGCTTCAATGCAACTGAGCTGTATTGAATAAGAACAAAAATTGTAATTGGTGCTATGACTTATTTTATATTTGAAAACTCCCAATTCTGAGGGAAAACGTAATTGATTTTTATATCCAATCAAAATGTATAATCTTCATTGGGGTACCTCCTATTCTATTATAGCCTTCTCTTTTTGCCACCCTTGTCTATATTCATTATCAAGGCTTAGAGGTTTAAACTCTTATAGGAGAAAGACTTTGATGCAGAAGAAATTGAGAACTTTGTAGTAACATCCTGACCAGGTTAAGTGAAAACTGAGCCTCCCATGGGATTCTTGGAAGGAGGGCTGACATCAGCACTATTAATTGACCTTTTAATAGCCCTAACTTTTTATTGCTAATAGAATCTTGATTTTTTAGGGAAATGTAAAATGTTTAATCCTAGAGGAAGAATCATGATTTGATTTGTTCAGGTCAAGTTAATCACATTCCAATTTCTGCATTCCCCAGTCTCCTTTGCAGCCAGTGTTTGTAATTACTCACATGGATACATGGTCTTTTGTTTTGTTCACAGCAGTACTCCAGCATTTATTGAGATATACTTGCAGTGGTCTCCGCAGTGTTGCTTCACTGATCCTGATTTCCTAATCACTGGATTATACTTTGGGCATGTCTTCCTAATCTCATAAATTACCATAGTATTCTTATATATTTTCAGTTTCCTGTGTCCATATCATAACCCTGGTGGGTAAATTCTGCTAAGTATCCCTAGGAGTCATTTTTGGAGGTCTAGATTAGAATTCATTCCTACACCTGTCCAGCAATTTTTAAGCATCTAATCCATATATTAAATCTGCTTAAAAATTCCTAGAATGGGTTTTTTTTTCCAACACTGACCTTGAAGGATACAGCCAGACACTTGTTTTTGTAGCTAGGGTTGGCCATATGACATAGTTTATTGGAAGTCTGCTGGCTGTCTTCTGGAAAACCTTGCATTCTGATAAAAGAAATGGGGGAGGGGGGAGGAAGTTTTTTTTTTTTTTTGACTCCTCTGCTCCTCCCCATCCATCCCTGCTTTCTCACATTTTTTGTAATGAGGTTTAGTTTTATAGTAAGAGTAGGTATCTTGCCATCAGGAGATGGCACTGTGTATGAGGAGCAAGAGCCAATATGTTAGGAAGGGTTGAGCAGAAGAATGGAAAGATCCTAGATACTTGATAACATACTGAGCTGCTGAAGAAGCTCTGGACTGCCTACTGGATATGGCAGTTGTTAAGTTTCCTGTTACATGCAAAAAAAAAAATTCTAATTGATAAAATTGAATTACCCACAGTCTGCCTGATGGTGACAGATCAAAAGCAAAGGAAGTCTGAATTTCCCAAATGGAGCAGATTCTATGAGTGCACCACCCATTTCCCTCAGACTTTACTATTCCAGAGTGTGGCCAACCTCCCACTTCCAGTATTCATATCTCTGTGCTTGAGGGCTTTTCCTGGAATTTCAAAAGGATTTATTTCCAATCCAAGAGCAGGTGGGATGTGCCAAGGAACTAATATCTCCTAAAAGTAGCCTCTAACCGATGACTCTCTGAAAATGGTGCATTAATAAACCAGTTCTATGGTCATTTGGGCAGGAAAATTCTGAGGCAAGTGTTTTACACAGTTTACAGAATGCCTACTGCAATAGCTAGCTTAATAACTGACTTTTTAGAGGTTGTCTCCTTTCCCTGCACTGCCTAAACTAACTAATTGCACGTGATTTCTTGTCTCAGCATCTGCTTCTGGGGGAATCCAAGCTAAGATTACCTAACCTGAAACTAAATTTGATATATCAGGCACCAATCAGGTATGAAAGACTAGAAGAAAAAAAAAAAAAGACTCTCATGCTTCAGCCAAAGGTCAGTGCACAGAGCCCTGGGAAAAACACCTGTGATTTAATATCAGGCTACGAATTTTCAAAGACCCAGTCCCCGTTTTTTTTATTAGCAAAGTTGTAGGTTTACACAAAAATCATGCAGAAAATACAGAGTTCTAATGTACCCCCCAATCTGTTATTAACATTTTGCATTAGTTTGGTACCTATGTTAATTTGATGAAAGAATATTATAACTGTGCTATTAACTATAGTCCATAGTTTAAATTAGGGTATATTGTTTGTGTTGTATAGTGCTATATTTTCTTAAATTTAATTCATCATACACATACAACCTAAAATTTCCCCTATTATCACCTTTATTTATGTAATTTTTAAAATGTTAAGCTTTTTATTTTGAAATAATTTCAAACTTACTGGACAGCTGCAAAATAATACAAACCCATACAGAGAACCCCACAGTTGCCTTTATTTTGATATATTATTTCAGTTATGACTTATATTGTCCATATCCAACATATTAGTCCTGGTTGGGACTAATTACAGCAGCTTCATTGCTTGTGATCAACAATACAATCTGTGAGTACTTCCCAAATATTCCTTATTTAAAATTCAATTAGAAGACTAATTTCCTTTTTGGTAAATGCCTTTAACTGAAAGTAGAATTTTAAGTTTTCTATAATCAAGTCTCTGCTTTTCCCATAAGCTCAAACCACATGACTTTTTACATTCCTACGTGCAGACAGGATGGGTACATTTTATTGTGGTGTTAAAAAAAAGTACAGTTTGCCACAAAAATACTGCCTTATTTGTCTGCTAAACTATTTAAAATTCTGAGAATTGTTTCTTAAGGTGACAGATTATTTTAACTGAATTAAGATATTTTGTTACCAAGGAAAAATAAATCATGAGGTGGTCAATATAGCAATGATAATATGTGCATCTAAAATAATATCACCCATTATGAACTGTTAAGGTTACATTTTTTTTCAATTTAACTTTATTTGTACATTTAATAATTGAAAATATAAACAATTAAAAACTAAAAAGTAAACACAGATGAATAAATATATACATTTCTCCATTAAATGTAATGGATACATATAAAAAATTTTTTTTGATCAAACAATATGTTACACAACATATTTGGTTCACAGTAACGCATTCATACAGTATTTGTCCTTTTGTGTCTGGCTTGCTTCACTCAGCATAATGTCCTCCAGGTTCATCCATGTTGCCATATGCTTTACGACTTCATTTCTTCTTACAGCTGCATAATATTCCATCGTGTGAATAGACCACAGTTTGTTTATCCATTCATCTGTTGATGGACACCTGGGT
>JAQZBX010003339.1:0-65785 GCA_029593785.1 Cabassous unicinctus
GGTATATTTGTTACAATTGTTGAACACTCATTGGCGCATTGCCACTAAGTGTGGATTATAGTTCACATTATAGAGTACACTCGATCCCACACAATTTTGTACATTACTACAGAATATATAACGGCCTATATACGTAATTACAATGTCATTCAGGACAATTCCACTGTCCTGAAAATGCCCCCATATTAAAGAAGCTTTAGGTTATGAGAAAAGTCACAGAAAATATACAGGATTCCCATGTACACAACCCTTTCCCCCTTTTTAACTCTCCTCTACTAATAACATTTTACATGTGTATGGTAGATTTGTTACAATTGATGTACACATATTGACACATTACTACTAATCATAGTCAATGGATTATATTATGGTTTATATTTTGCATTCTATACTTTTACAGATTTTTGTAAACTTTAAATGGCCTTTTTCCTGCATTGCAAAATCATGCAGAACAATTTCAATGCCCTAAAAAATACTCCATATTCCATCTATTCTATTCTTCCCTCCCCCTTCACTTGGAACATCTGGTAACCACTACGGTTCAGTTTTAGAAGAATAAAGTTCATCGTTACATAACATCTCATAACATGAGATATTGGTCTGTTTTATTTTATTAAGCAGTGCTTATGTTCTCAGGAGATTCTTATCCCTGTAATTGAGAACATAGCATGACTCTCCAGGATGAAAGTTTAATTTTTTTGTTTATTGTGTGGGTCTCCACCCACAATGATAACACACTATGACAAGATGAACACTTTTTTATATTCCAAAGAAGCAACCTAAGGTGCATTCCTATCTCGTATATCTCCCCACCCCTGACACACTGTCACAGTTACCCTCTCCTGTAATATTTGCCAAAGGACATTCCCACCATTGCAGTTTTAACCACAGACCTACAAATCCTCCAAGTTCACCTAATCCTTCCTCCAATCCTTCTCCAGGACAACTAAACAGCCCCATACAACATCCCGTCACATTCAAGTACCATTAAATCAAATCATATCACTGCACCACTATCACCCCCAACCAGTGCCCTACCTCTCCCTTCTGCTTTAACATAGATTTTGCCCATATTAAGCATCGACTCAACACCCTCTACTCCCTTTCTGGTTTCTGATTAACTGTCTTCCCATCTCTAGCTCTGTGAGTCGGTTCATTTTGCTTAAGTCATATTAGGGACATCATGTAATTTTTGTCCTTCAGTGACTAGCTTACTTCACTCAACATAAGGTCTTCAAGATTCATCAGTGTTGTTCCATGTATAAATACTGCTTTCCTTCTTACACCTGAGTAATTTTCCATTGTATGCATATACCACAATATGCTAATCCATTCATCTGTTGATGGACACTTGGGTTGCTTCCAACTTTTGGCAACAGTTAATAATGCTGTTATGAACATTGGTGTGTATATATTTGTGCTCTTATTTTCAAATCTTCTGAAAATATAATCAGCCTTGGGACTGCTGGATTATATGGCAAGTCTATAGGAACTGCCAAAGCATCCTCCACAGTGGCTGCTCGACATTCCCACCATCACTGTCAGTGAAAGAGTGTTCCCATTTCTCCACATCCTCCCCAATGCTTGTAGTTTTCTGTTTTTCAATAGCAGCCATTCTAACAGGTGTAAGATGCTATGTTTCCAGAGTTGTCTAGTGGCTAGGATATAGCTCTTACACACAATGTACATTAATTCAGTTTATTTTATAAACCAGTCACCAACTGATCTGGATTACTAGACTAAAATTGTATGTAGAACATTGCTACATCCCTCAAGGCACTCAGTCTTGCAGGGAGAAGACATGGAGTTCACTAAAACTAATACATAGGGACAATCTCCACTGCACAAATTTGTTGTGTGCAAAAATTTGTTCTTTGATTTGAGGGATGTTTGGGATATGTTTCAAAAAGGAGATGCTTATAGGCTAACCTGAGGGTGTTGTAGTTTACAGAAGGAATAGGAGTGAAAATATTCTAAATTGTAAATGGAACTCCCAGAGAGCTCTATAAAGAGGGAGACATCTATATCAATCCACTTAGTATGGAAACTATGGATCTGGAAAAGTTGCAAGACAGATTGCACCTGTCTTGGAGATCAGTGTCTGTGAGAACAACATGCAGTGTGAGGGGATGATAGTAGACTGGCCAGGGAGGATCAAGTTTCCATTGAAGCTGTGGCATTTTGTCTTTATTTATCTATATTAGGTCGGAATCACAGACATTTTGAAGTTGTGGAATTTGAAGATCACATTTATCATGTAGAAAAATCCCTCTGCTTCAATGTGAATATCAGCTAGAGGGCTGCTTGGTTTTCAATTGCTCAGAGGCATGATAAGGAAATGAAATAGGAACTTGAAATTGGAGACAAGAATGTGCAGAAAGAATGAGAAATTTGAAGTGTAAGTAAAACCAACCTCATTGCATTGCCATTGGAAAACAGTAAATTACTGACTGTAAAGAACTATGCTAAGGTTTTCCAAGGGTTGTTTAAGTCTGTCAACCTTCCTAGGATGTTGGAAACCATAACACCTACTATGGTGGACAAGGTATTAAGACTTAGGATGTTTTGCTTCCTAGTACAGTTAATCATATAGTGCATGGTTGAGCAGAGATTCAAAATCGTGTTTTGTGATTACAAATTTTTTACATTTAATATCATTTAACAAGTCTTCTAATGTGAAAAATCCCAACAATTGTGGTGAATGTATTTTCTTTTGCAAAATGTTGGTCATTTGCCTTTGCTCATTTTACTCTTGGGATGTACACACAATATGGTCCTGACAATGTAAAAAGATATCACTGCTTTTATTCTTTGATGTTTTAGTAGTCTTTCTGGGCATCCAAAGAATAGAACATGGATGAGAATGCTGCCAAAACCAAGTAAGATTTTCCTTATCACAGTCTCTAAAGTAGAACTGAGCTTAAAACTTTTCTTTATCAAATGTACACTTCATTGTTCTTTGTCTCCTTCCTTTTGAGCAGATTTCATTATTTTTAAACATAGGGCAGAAAATGGCCACAACAAAATAGCACCCTTTGTTTATATGTCCATGGAAGGAATGGCAGTTCGGATTCCTGGGTACCATTTCTAACTAGGGAAAATACAATTTGATGTTGTCAGCTTGCATTATAATCACTCTGGGACAAATCTGTGAGGCTGGGTGTGAGAAAAGCACAGTAATAACTTGCCCCATATACTCTGTTGTCTCTGTGTCAATATGTGTTTGCATTTAAGTTAGGTATTATCAATCTTAGAGAAGAGATAAATGATCTCATAAATTATAGTGGGAATGTACTCTATTAAAGAGTCTAGATGCAAACCTATAGATAGAAATTGGAGTCACTACCTGTGGGATATTTTCCAACTAAATTAATAAAGTACAAGAACCGCAGCATGTACCTAAGTTACTATCTGAGTCTTGAAATTCCAACATCAGTGAGGCCAACTCATCCTTCATCATCTCTGACATCATCTCAGATCACTCTTCCTCTTCTTCCTCCCACTGCCACACAATCTCCTTTGAGTCCTTGAATCCTGAAACAAGCCCTGTGCTTAGGACTTTTGACATTGGCATTCTTTCTTCTAGGCACACACCTCCCCTGTTTCCTTTTAACTCCAACTTCTCTTCCTTGAGGTCTTCTTCAAAATAATCTTTTCTTTAGATTTTACCTGAATACCCAATAAAACGTAGCATGCCCTATTGACTCATTCTTTTTACTTAGCATTTTTTCACTTAGGCAGTTGTCACCATCTGACATATGATTAGTTATGTGCTTATATTCTTTTCCCTTGAATAGATTGCAGACACACTTGTTTCCCCTTTTATGCCCATTGCCTAGGAAGTATCTGGCACTAATTTGAAAATCTATTAATTTCTCAAATGAATGAATAGATTTTCCTTAAAATCTTACAATACATAACTATTAAAAGAAATTTCTGAAAGTGGGACTTGAATTACTAAGCAAGGATCTCCATAGAGGTCACTTAAAAGGGAACACTTCCATAACAAAATATGGAAATTTATTTCTTGAGTACAAAATTTAAATTAGATAGTTTACTAATGACTGATTTTTTGAAGAGTAATCATGTTTTTTTTTTTTTCTAGTTCTTTGAAGTAACATCACCCACATGTAATCAGGAAATAGTACACAAATTTTGGAATTTCTTCTCCTGAGATTTTCAGAGGATCTAGAAATACAGTCTTTCCTTTTAGAGCTGTTCCTGTCCATGTACCTGGTCACCTGCACTGAGAACTTGTTCATCATCCTGACCACATCACTGACTTCCACCTCCAGATGCACATGTACCTCTTCCTTTCCAGCCTTTTGCTCTGTGACATCTGTTCAACTTCTACCACTGTTCCAAAGATACTAGTGAATATACAGAGAGCAGGGTCATACCCTATACAGGCTGCCTCACCCAGATGAACTTTTTCATGTTCTTTGTAGCACTGAGTGACTTCCTCCTGGCTGTGATGACCTATGACCACTTCATGGCCATCTCTCACCACCTGCAGTACATTGTCATCATGAATCTCTGGCTCCATCTCCTGTTGGTTTTAGGGAAATTGATCATGAGTGTCCTCAATTCTGTGTTACAAAACTTGATGGAGTTGTGGCTGTCCTTTTGTAAACACTCAGAAATCCTCAGAATTTTCTGTAAGCATAATCATGTTGTCCAATTTTCATGTTCTGCCACCATTTTCAATGACTTAGTGATGTATTTCAAAACTGTGGTCTTGCCTGGGGATTCTATTGCTGGGATCCTTTTCTCATGTTCTAAGATTGTTTCCTCCTTGTGTGCAATCTAATAAGCTTGGGGGAAATATAAAACATTTTGCACCTATGTGTCTCACCTCTCAGTGGTCTCCTATTTTACTGTACAAACATAGGGCTTTACCTTAGTCCTGTTGCTTCACGCAACACACATTCTAATGCAGCAGCCTTGGTGATGTAACTGTGGTCATATCCATGCTGAACAACTTCATCTACAGTCTCAGGCATAAATATGTAAAGGAGGCTCTGAAAACATTCATAGGGAGGGGAACCATGAAAGTATCATTGGTCCAAGAGAGGAAGTAGTGTACAAGATTACAGGACTCAAAGACCTAGGGCACAAATCTTCAGTTTTTCTAATTATTCATGGTATTACATTTTACCTTCAGGCCAGAAATGTCCTTTAATTTGAAGAAGTAGTACTTGAAATTACATACTGTATTACTATAAAAAGAATAATTATTTGGACGATTAATATCTAACCATTGAATTAGGAAATCTTTGCATATATGTGTCATTTTGCTTATTCATTGGGATTCAGGACTGGAATTCATGGTCTATATTGTGCCAATGGATAATAAATATGACTCATTCCATTCCTCTAAACAAAATATTTGACATTTTTCTACAGTCATCATAAATGTTAAACATCTCATGTATATTTTAGAGTAAATTCATGAAAATCCATTTATTTTTCTCTCCTTCAATGTTTTAATCACCTATATGTTCTTATACGTTCAAAACTCCCTTCAATTCTGATGCACAAATTTTGACTTACACAAGAACTTGAAATCTTTCCGAAGTGCTTCCTGGAGTGTTTTGATTCAGGGTCATGAATTATTCATTCAATAACATGCATTTCCCTCCAATATCTTCTGGTTTCCTGCAAGGAGCCTTCAGGGGTAGTCACTTTTTAATACATTTATCTGAAATAAACTTGGATAACAGAGTGATTCTGAATGCTTTATTCAATTATCTGGAGGAATATCAGATAATAACAACCAGTAGATTATTTTTAAGGCATTCAGTTCTTCTCACATTGATTATTGCCTTAGTTAGTAATCATAGCATAAAAACTTGTCTCAAAAGTAAATAGGCTATGACAAAGCTAAATTACTGTATCCAAATTTGTGATGTGCTATTTGTGTGTGATATTTGGATCTCTGAAATGCTACTCATTGCAGTGTAGCCAGCCGTGTGTCAGCTATGGAGACTCTGCTGGTCTTGGACAAGATTTCTCACATATTGGGGATTAGGTCTATGGTGGTCTTCACTGAAACCATGATGTTTTCTCCACATATCCTGTAATCCTACAAAAGGTAAAACAAGTTGTTCACAAGCCAGAGGTAGAGGTCCAGTGAGAGCAACAGAAACACGGTGAGGCCTACTGAAGCAAACAGTCATTTCCACCATATTCTCTTGGCCAAAGCAATTTAAGAATCAAAGGTGGATAAATAGACTCCACCTGTTGATAAGATGAACTGTACCATCAAAAAGAAAACTCATGGATTCAGAAGAACATGGAAATTGGTGCCATCTCTGCAAACATCTACCCCAAGAAATAATTTCAGTTCAATTCAATAAACTTTTATTGCTAACCTTAAAAACCTAAGATTGGAAAAATGCCATCTTTGACTTTTGACAGTAACATCACTGTTAAATTCTTGGAGATGAGAATCAGATTCAAACCATACATTTCATAAGCAGCCATAGAAGTTTGGGTTTTCCTAAAGTTATTCCAAAGACACAGAGATGGGCATGTGATGGACAAGGCACTCCAAAGAAAATTTTTCAATGGTTAACCATGGAGGGTGTTTTGGGTGTACTCCTGTTCATCCTGTCAACCTCATGTTCCTCTCACTACATTTAAATTTCTGGGTGTTCTCTAATTTAATATCTTGGGCTTTCCTTCTCTAGTTTTGATCTTTGCTGTGTCTTGCCATTATCACATCATGTCATTTATTATTCTTTGCTAATCCCCAAATTGTACACCCAACCCAATTTTAAAACAACTCATGAATGAATTTTAAAAAATGTGATATATAATACCATTTAATATTATTGTTCTGTAAAAATGAATGAAGTTCTGATACATGCTGTAATATAGATGAACCATGAAGATGGCATGTTGAATATATGATAAGACACAGAAAGACAAATATTTTGTGATCTTGCTTCTATGAAACACAGTAAGAAAATTTATAGAGGCAGATAGTCACTTATACTTTACCAGTGCCAGGGACAAAGGGAACAGGGAGATATTGCACAAGGGTTGCAGGGTCACTTTTTAAGTTTTTTTAAAAGTGTATATAAAAGATGTTGGTGTTGGCAACACAATACAGAGGATTTAATTATTACTAATGAATAGTACACTTGAAGGTGGTAAATATATGAAAGTCTGAATTGTATTTAGTTTACTACTGTACAAATGTAAATACACACACACATATACTGACCATGCAAGGGAAGCAACCCTAAGAGGGTTCTGGGAAAATGATGTTGGAGTTGATCTTCAGGACTAATTTCTCTTACAAAAACAGTGTAACAGGGGTAGAAGATGTCCAAAGGACTGCTATGGGGATCAGCAGACCAAGAGAATGTCATGCATATCATTCAGAAGGGAGTGGGAAAGGAGTATCCATGGTTTCATATCAAATGAACACAGTTCTCCACTTGGTTGAAGGGGAAGATAGTAAATTTCTAGAGGAAATGACTTGGATTGTATCCTCACACAAAATCAGGGTTTTTAGATACAAGGGAACTAGTCAAGACAAGTTCCCCAGTCTAAGACCTTGGAGAAACTTAATTTGATGGAAGAGATAAACTTTTGGGACAGTAGATTGATGAAAGTGTGAAGAGTCCATGGAGGATGAACAATAAAAACTGGATTCATTTTTATGAGATCCTGGTTTCTTGAGAATACAAAATCAGCAGGAAATTTTTTTCTATCCAGAATAGTGTCCCAAGGGATATGATGGACCAGCAGTAGGAGTAACAAGGTGCAAATGTATCTAAGGAACAAGTATGAATAACCTGTAAATACATCCTCTGTGGCTGCACTCTATTTAATTATATGCTGGTTTATTAGCCATTCATTTTTCCCATTGCATATTGTCTGCACAGGATTTTTTTTTTATAGACATGGTTCTAACTGCTTTTATTCTTGTTTTATTTTTTATAATACTCTTAATAGGGAGAAAACCATGCTAAATCTTAATACAAGTATATTTTTATCCATAATTTATTCCCTCCTTATGTTTGTTAGTTCCTGTATGTTGAGGAATGTGGGAAGGTGATGCCCACTCTGCTTCTTATATCAATAATAAGACTTTTAAAAATACTCTTAAGTATAACTATTTGGAATCAGACTAATCTGGGATTGAATCTCAGTTCATGCACAGATGAGATGTTTGTACTTTTATAGGTATAGAACCATTCTAAATCTTAATAGCTTCCCTTATAGAGTGAAGTTTACTTCACCAGTAGAATAGAGATAGTGATAACCATTCAGCTAAGATGGTTGACAGATTTAATCAATATATGTGAAAAGCTTAGTTCTTTCCTGTTATGGATTTTCTGTTCTGTCCCTATAAAAGTGGCTCTTCCCTTGTCCACCTTGAGGTGTCTATACAAACGTTCCCTTTTCTACTTCTCTTGCCTGCACTGCCAATAAAAATACAACCCCTCAAGCACTTCGTTTTACCTGCTTTCTTTTTGCTTTACACTTGTCACTTTCTGATATGTTGTATGATTGTTTCTTATTTGCTTATATTCTTTCTCCATCATTAGATTGTTGATGTACAGCTATTGCTTAGACAATGCCTATTGGAAAGTTGGAACTCAGTATATATTCCTCAAATCAATAAATACATTTCTTATAGACTCTGTGGAATACATTTTTTTTTTAAGAAAAATTGTCTGTGGGAGAGGAGTTCCTAATCAGAGACAACACAAGAAAAACCCTATGTGGACAAGATGTATAAACAAAATTTAAAAATTAATTTCTTGGCTCATATATAAATTAAATCATTTGTGCTAGCTTAAGAATGCCTGGATCTATGAAAAGTTGTCATGTCCTTTCTCTCTTCTCTGATAGTCGCAGCCCCTACATCGAACCAGGAAATGAAACATGAATTTCAGAATTTCTTCTGAGATTTTCAGATGAACCAGAATTGCAAACTTTTTTCTTCATGCTCTGTATATACCTGGTCATCGTCTTTGGGAACCTGTTCATTGTCTTATCCTCCATCACTGACTCCCACCTCCACACTCCCATGTACTTCTTCCTCTGTAATATTTCTTCTTGTGAACATTCAAACTTGAAGCAACGTCATTTCATATGTAGGCTGCCTCACCCAGATGTACTTTTTCTTACACTTTCTAGGATTGGATAACTTCTTCTTGGCCATGATGGCCTATGATTACTTTGTGGCCATCTGTTATCCCCTGCACTATGTGGTCATCATGAATCTCCAGCTCTATGTCCTGTTGGGTCTGGGGTGCTGGATCATCAGTGTCTAACATTTGTTGCTACAAAGCCTAATGGTTTTGAAGCTGTTCCTTGGTGCACCTTGGAAATCTCCAACTTTTTCTGTGAATTTAATCAGATCATCCATCTTGCCTGTTCTGACACTTTCTTCAATATCATAGTCATATATTTTGCAACTGGGTTTTTGTGTGGACGTCCCCTCACTTGAGTCCTTTTCTCTTCCTCAAAGATTGTTTGCCTTATACATGCAATCTCATTAGTTCATGGGAAATATAAAGCATTTTCTAACTGTGTATCTCACCTCTTAGCAGTCTCTTCATTTTATTGTGCAAGTCTAAGCATATATTATTTCTACTTTTCTGCATAACACAAATTCAACTGCAAAAGCTTCAGTGATATACACCATGGTCAACCCCATGCTGAGTCCCATCATCTACAGTCTGAGGAATAAAGACTTAAAGGGAACACTGAGGAGATTCTTTGGAAATAAAATCACAAAAAATCACTTGTTTTGGGGCTGATGGGATTACTGGGCTCAAAACTTATGTCAGTGCAGAAATAGTGATTGTTTCATAATTTCATGGAACTAGAACCTGCTGTAGAAGCAGAAATGACTTTAAATGTGAGCAAGTCAAAATGTAAATCAAACCTTGTATTCCTAAGAAAATAATTGTTTTGTTTATTCACATCTACTCATTAATGTAAGAAATCTTCAAGGGCATGTATAACATATTTTGGAATGGCAGTACAGGACCTGGTTGCATGTTTTGCACTATTTTATTTGAGAATAAATAATAATTTTTCAATTTAGGGAAAAGAAATGCTTCCTCTTTCTCTATCTTTCACCATAAACATTGTAGGGGATATGGGTGAACAATGAACATATATATTCTATCATGCATTGCCTCATCTCATTTATGTTCAAAACTCTCTTCAAACCTCTTCATGCTCAAAGGATGACTTTCACAAGAACTTGAAATCTTGTGCAGTCATTCCTCAGGGAATGGACTGTTCTGATTCAGGGTCATAACTTCTTCCTGCACAACAGGCAAACCCTTCCAATATCTCTGGATTACCTAGAATAACTTCTCAAATGTGCTCATCTTTTAAAGTATTTAAAAACAGTGTGGTCATGGATGCTGTCATCAAATATCTGAGCAAATTCTCAAAATAAGAAAGAGCCAATCAATCCAAGTTCCCACAGTTCTGGTTACATTGATTATTCTATCACTTGGATATTGCTGCATAACAAGCGATCACAAAATAGATGTTTTACATAACACTTTCATTATTATCAAGGAGTCTATGGTGTTGCATCATTATGACTTCTTTAGAGCTCCTCAAGAGTCTGTTTTCAGCTTTGTGTTTTCTGAAAAGAGTTGTTTTACCATATTATATCACATTTTGGGGCTTTCCTTGATACATGCTGCTCTTTAATGACCTTGACTGAGACAACTCTTCTTTTTACCACATATCCTCTCATCCTCTAGCAAGCTTCTCTAGAGTTGTTCACATAACTGATCCAGATAGTAGTATAAAAACACCAAGGCTTCTTAGGTACATTACAACTTCCACCATATTATTTTGGCCAATATGATCACAACATTTTATGCCTTGCCTAGAATCAAAGGTAGATAAAGAGACTCTATCTTTTGATTAGAGTTGCTGCACAGTTTGACAATGTGAACTTGTTTGTGAATCCCAGAAAAGAATATATTTTTTAAATTATTCCATTCCTGTGTGTGTGAGACCCATTAATTGCATTAGATCCTGTGAAGGGACCTTGACTAGATGTCTAGGCTAGACAGTCTTTGATCAGACTAAGTCAGTGAGGCTTGACTCAGGTTGATTCTCTGCCGTCTCCCTGGAGCCTTGAATAAATTGAGAGCCAGAGCAGTAACACACAGAAAAAAGAGAGCTGCCATTTTCAACCTGCTATATGAGAGAGGACTTGAGGTTTACTAGCAGCCAACAGTGAAGCACAAAGCCCCAAAGTTGCTGGGCTTCTGGAGTACCTCAAGGCTGGAAAGTGTCTTAATTTTGACATATTCACAACCTCAGAACTGTAAGACTTTACTCTAATAAATTTACCATTAAAAAACCAACCTGTTTCTGGTACTTTGCATTGGCAGCCCTGTGACAAACTAAGACAACATTCATATTTAAAATACATAGATTCATGGAAAGGTTTTTTTTTATCACAGAAAGGTCATAAGTGTGGCAGAGGAGGATTATTGATGCAGGGTATCAATGATGGGGGAATGCATGAGAGGGGCTTCATCTGGGGCATGCCTCTAAGGCATATGAATGTTTTCAAGATTTCATGGGTCTTTGTCAAGGTGTGTGGAGATCCACACAATAACTGAAAGAATATTAATTCCCATCAAGGGAAGTTCTACTACATTATCTAATGAGACAGCAAGAATCTCCTGAGTACAGGAGCCTAATGAAGGATGATGGGCCACTGTACTGGGTCCTTTATATTGATGATTGTACTGAAGAACCTTTTCTTTTCAAATAAAAACTTAACCTAGTACTATATGTTGCCTAAGAGTTACCTCCTGAAAGCCTCCTTGTTGCTCAAATATGGCCTTTCTCTAAGCCAAACTCAGCATATAAACACACTACCCACTCCCCCACCCCAGGGCCTGGCATGGGACATGACTCCCAGGGATGAACCTCTCTGACACTGAGAGAATATTACCAAGCACCAACTAGCAATGCACGTGGAAAAAGATCTTAACCCAAAGGGATAAATTGTAAATACAAATGAGTTTTTATGGCTAACAGATTTCAAAGTGAGTCAGGGGGTCATTCCAGAGGTTATGCTAGTGCATGTCTCAGCAGGATCTCATTGATTGACACAGTACATAGTGCCACAAATAGCAGGGCTCCTGAGGGATTTAGAGACATCCAGACACTATTGGCATGGCAGAGAGCTCAGGAATTTCGTGCAACTCTGCCAGTGAGCCTTCTTTGGAATTAATGGACCCCAGTGTGACAGAATTGTGATTTCCCTACATATGGCTTTTCTACCCCTTCTATTTGAACACATAGTTTGTACTATACTTGATAACGGTAAGTCCAAGAGACTTAAATCTTTGGTCTGCTCATGTGCCAGTTGGGCACTGAATCTCAGCAGAGTTACAAAACCTACTCTGTAGTCCATTTAACTCACCCAGGACAACTAACAAGGTGATGATGATGGACAACACCAATCCAAGGAACAGAGAGAGTCTGTAACTACAAGCAAGATAGTTTCATCCATCTGCCCCATGGGACCTAAATCCCCTCTCAATTAGAGGAGGAGTGGGCTTCACCATCCCCAAATAATCAAGATTGGAGAATGAATAATTGACTAATGTAGATTTACTTTTATTATACTGTAGACATTGTTATTCTAGCAATGGAAGAACTTTTAGCAGTGATGTGGAGGCAGTGGCCACAAGAGGTTCTGAATGAAAGGAGAGGAAAAATAGGTATAATAAAGGGGCATTTGGGGATATTGGAATTGTCCTGCATGACAGAGCAATGATGGATACAAGCCATTACATATTTTCTCAAAACTTACAAAATTGTGTGGAACAGAGTGTAAATTTTAATGTAAATTATGTCACAATAGCAATGCTTCAATATGTGTTCATCAATTGTAACAAATGTACCACATAATGAAGTATATTGTTAATATGAGAAAGTGTGGGAGGGGGAGGTTGTGCATATGGGAATCCCTTAAATATTTTATGTAACATTTATGTAATCTAAAATTTCTTTAAAAATAAAAGCAATATAACTAATAAAAGTAAATACCCAGAAGAGTTAAATTGAAAAAAAAAGTTTCAGAGAAATATGGAAAATTGGGGCAATCACTGAAAACCATATACCACAAGTATAAATTTCAATTCAATAAAGTTGTATTTGGATCTTCCCAGATCCAACATTGAAGGATGACTTTTACCTCCTTCACCCTCAGCATCTGAATGAATTTCTTGTAGGACAAAGTGAGAGTTGAACTACATGATTAATGGAGCATCAATGGAACTTCTATCCCAGAATGTCAAAGCTTCCCCACATATAAATTTTCACACTCTTCCCCTCACCTCCAGGTCACCATTATTACATAAATATGAAAAAAATCTTTTTCTCCACATACCTTACTGAATTCAGGGACCTCATGTCTGGATCATTGATTAACATGGTCAGGGAAAAAACTTCACTGATGCTGTGTTTATTACTTAGAGGAGCCCATTAAGTATTGTAGGGGAGCAATGCATAAGGAAGAATGCATCTGATCTGCTGTATCTACAGGGACACAGAGATTGACAATTGAAGCTAAAGTTCTCAAATGGAAATTTCTGCAAATTTTCAAAAATTTTTTTTGTGGCTATATACATTAAGTTTTGTGATAACATGTTAACATATGTGGTATATATAATATGTGTTATATATAATAAAATTTGCCACCTTAGCCATTTTAGGTACAAAATTCAGTGGCATTAATTATATTCACATCATTGTATTATCATAACTTCTATTCATTACCAAAGTTTTCATCTCCCCAATTAGAAACTCTGCATCTTTTAAACAATAACTCCCCATTCCTGTCTCCTTAAAGTCCCTTGTAGACTCTAATCTCCATTTTGTGTATGATTTTTTTTTTTATTCTTGATATTTCATATTAGTAGAATCATACATTATTTGTCCTTTTGAGTCTTGGTTTTTTTCACTCAGCATAATGTTTTCAAGGTTTGTCCATGCTGTGTTTTGCAACAGAACTTCATTCTTTTTATTAGCTAAATTACATTCCATTGTATGGATAGACAACATTTTTTAAAATCAATTCATTTGTTGATGGATTATTGAGTTGTTTCCACTTTTTGGCTATTGTGAATAATGAGGTAATAAATATCAGTGGGCAAATACCTGTTTTAGTCCTGTTTCCATTTCTTTGGGATAAGTGGCATTGCTGGGTCCTATGTTAAATTTTTGTTTTCCTTTTTGGCCAAACTGTTTTCCTTGATCATAGCACAGTTTTACTTCCCCTCCAGCAATGTCCTAGGGTTCCAATTACTCCATATTTTCACCATATCTGCTATTTTCTATTGAGAAGTCAAATCTTATTGTTATTTTGATATGAATTTCCTCAATGTCTAATGATGTTAAGAATCTTTCCTTAGAGTTTAATCTATAATGTAAACTATAATCTACACTTATTGGCAATGCTCCAATATGTGTTCATCAATTGTAACATATTACCACACTAATGAAGGATGTTGTTTATGTGGGGAAAATGTGGGAGGGGTAGGGTGTAGGGCATATGGGAATGCCTTATATTTTTTATGCAACATTTATGTAATCTAAGCATCTTTTAAATAAAAAATAAAATAAAATCTTTCCAGCAAAGATGGGAAGAAGGCACTTGTCAACTTTCCCTCCTCTATTCCACGGGACTTCAGGAACAACCTGCCCAGAGTTTCCAGTCTCAGAGACCAAGCCTCTGCTTTGTGCGGTGCTCCTGCCCTCTGGGACTCTGGCCAGATTACAGGGTTACTCTCCCTGTCTTCCTGCATTTGTGGTGCAACTGGGGTCATCACTTTATTCTGCTCCCAGACTATTGGCAGTGCTCTCTGTCATCCTGAGCCTCTTTTCAATGCAGCTGGGCTGTTTCTTCTCAGAAATTTCCATGTTTAGCGCGCCCAGAGCCTCATCTCCATCAGGGCGCAGTGTAGTGCATTGGTGGCCCTTTCCTTCTTCATTTTCGAGCTATGGAACTACACCTCATACAGGTACATTTTTGTCTTCTGCAGAGCCCTCACAGTGGTCTCTGAAATGGCATTATTTCTTGCTGTCTTTGAGCAAAAAAAAGAAACCTTTCTGATCACCTCCACGATTGGATCATAGAAACGAAGGCTGGATGAACAACGGGCAGCTCACGGTTCCTGAATTAGGAAGGCATAGGCATCTCACCCTGAAACTGCATCTGGAGATGATTTGTGATAATAATCCTAAATCTGGAACTATTAACATTTTATCTGGATCTTTATAATGAAATATATTTCATAATAAGATGAAGAATTATGATAAAAATTACAGAAGAGAATGAGGGTGGCCAAATTACTGGAGAGACTATTTTTCAGCTTTGCAGACCATAGAGTTTTCACTTTTATTTTGGTTATTGCGGTAGACAAATGGCAGAAAGGAATGGGTAGAGATATGTAAATAAAGGATTCCCTGTCCCAGCATGTGAATGGAGCATTCTGGGAGAAATTGTTTTATCCCTTCTTGGGGTAAATATTATGAATATTCATTGAGCTTATTTTATGGCACATATTTATATATATATGATTAAATTTAATTTGAGGATTTTTTAAAAATAGCCACCTGACCTTCCTTTTTGTGCTAAACTTTGTTTCTTCTGCCAGTCTTTCTGCTTGGAATATGGATTCAGAATCTGGACATGAAGAACCTGTGCTGTGACCAGGGCATGAAATTTGCATATTGAAGTTATTAAAATAAAGCTTAATCCTTCACAAAGTCACTGAACTGGTCTATTACCATGGGTCTCCTTAAATGTATAACTCTTTCTTGTGGATTTTTAAAGATTTCATCCAAGTCACTATTTCTTTTGTACCTTCTGTTACATACCACTGAATGCTAACCCTAAATTTATTCCATCTTCAAGATTTATTATAGAATTTTGGAAATTAACCCATCATAAAAAAACTGCATGGCTATCAAAAATTGTTATATTTCATATATACTTTATATTTATAGACCAATTTCACCAGATTTTATTCTTTGAGGATTGCTACTCATGTAGAATTTCCTCAGAAAATTAGAAGACCTTTTAGTAGAATGGTTAAATAGAGAAAAATCCAACAACATGCCATAGAGAAACCACATAAATAATCAAAAGAACATTTTTTCCTGAATAAATGAGCAATTAGATGTCAAGAAAATTACATTCAACAGCAAGATAAAATAGCATAGCTATTTGCAACATCAATTCATGCCTGCTCTGCTAGCCACCTTGAGTCTCCTGTGATCTTCTTCTCTCCTAAATACTTACATTCTGGATAGGGCCATGACCTGATAAGAGAATTCACCTAATGCCTCATAAATCCTATTTAAATTTAATATGATATCTACTAACAGCAAGATCCAACACCCCCACTTACAAGTACTACAATGGCAATGCTAAAGCATACATTAAAGAACAGGTTAGCCAAATGAAAAATAATATATACATGATGATATCAATATGGCATCAGGGTAGCAAGGGCCCATCATGTTATTAATTAATGAGCCAGACATGAAGTCACTGTATTCAATGAAGTATCTGGGAGGAAATTTTTATTTCTTCTTAGCCTAGAATGGTGAGCTGGAGACAATGGGCAGGAGATAATTATGACATCTGGGGAAAACTAGACTTTCTGGAGTGGAATTTCCATAGCTGCTAATTAAACATATAGAAAAGTTTCACTTTTATCTCTAGGAAGGTAATTCAAATGTTGAGTTCAATTTTGGAAATCGTCATTCTCCAAGGATTATTCCTGGAAAGTTCCTCTTTAATCTTCATTGAATTGAAATTTATACTTTTGGTAGACAGAGTGTTGAGAAGTCACCATTATCCAACTTTCTCAGTATCCATGTCTTCTGAAATATGAGTGTACAGTACTCATATTTTTGCTGCTTCTTATTTTCTCCATGCCTTCAGACATATGATGATGACACTGATGATCACTTGGTTACAAAATTTTACTTCAGATAAATGACTACTTCTAAGGTTCCTTTCCAGATTATTAAGCAAGCTTGAAAGGGCAAGCAGGTTTGCATGGAATAACTGGTTCCCATAAATTGGAAATCATCATTCCCAGAGCCATTTAGGACTGAATTAAAGGTCTTGGGTCTGTCATACTTTGATCATGAAGACTGAAGAGAACTTTGAGGATAAAGGAGACAAATGGATGAGGGAATATATATAATTTGTTCCCTCTCCTGCCTCTAGTATTTATGATGAAATCCAGAAGAAGGGAAAATATTTTGTTTAGAGAGAGAAAGATATTAATATATCAATAATATATTAATATAATAAGTAACACTGGGAACTTTAAGGCAGAAATAGTAAGATAATACAATAAAACAGTATAGAATATGAAACTCCATCTACACTCAACAAATAAACCCCATCCATATGGCCAACAAGCTTCCATATTTCAATGAGAACAAGTACATCCTGCAAAAGAATGCTTTTCCATAGTAAAACAATGCATGATTGAATGTGCTCCTTCACTATATTTAAGATGATCTCTGATACTATTACCATATCGAATCAATCAAAGTATTCAGATTTGTTGTCTGTGTAGACTCCGCTTGAAAGGCATGCATTCCATAAGCAATTTTGTTTTACCAACTGTGCCAGGGACTATGATAAGCACTGAAATGAAGCTGAAAAGAGGAGAGTATACTATAGAGGAGATACAACCAGATAATCAGCCATATAGGACATGAGAATGAGAAGGATCACATTATGACAGAACAATTAAGGTGGTGATATAGAAAGGAATGGCAGGTAAAAAGGTGAAAACTTACACTCTAAGATTTCTTCCACAATAAAAATTATATAAATGGCCTTAAATACAGTGTGTGGTCTCAACTCTTCACCCTACAGGTGCAGGACAACACATCACTACTCTTTGTGTAAAATTAAATAAATAAATAAATAAATAAATAAATAAATATAAAAACTAAAAATTATTTGTGATAATAAATGTCATGAGAACATAAAGCATTATTTTTTTAAGGAAACCATGCTTCTTGAGATAAGTTGGAATTTCTAAAAGTTTGTCATATAAGGTTGATAATTATTTTGGTATAGTAGGAAAGTGGACAAAGGGAAAAATGTTGAATATTGAAGAGACAGAGATAGTTTAATAAAAGGAGTTCCTTAAACTCAGAGACATGTAAACACTAGGAAAAAAATACAACAAGGCCGTTTCTACTCCTATGATTTGATTGAAGAATCACAATTTCCAACTGTAAGAATTTGGGAACTGCTATCAAGGACACGCCTTCATCCCTAGGAGAAAGATCCCTTTATCTCTTTCTTCTGAAGAATTTTTTCAGAGCTCCCTTCATTTCTTTATTTCCCAGACTGTAGATGAAGGGTTTCAGCGTGGCTGCAACCATGGTGTACATCACTGAGGCTGGTACACCTGCATTTGTGTTGTGTGAAGGAGCAAAACCAAGGTATACCTCTTGGTTTGTAAAATAAGGCATCCACTGAAAGGTGAGACACACACGTAGAAAAAACTTTATGCCTCCCACCAGCTGATGGGATTGAATGCATATAGGAAACAATTTTAAAGAAAGTGAAAAAGATCCCAGCAAGGTGACCCACACCTAGCATCCCAGCTGAAGAATACATCACTATGATATTGATGATGTTATCAGAACAGGCAAGTTGGACCATGTGATTATATTCCCAAAGTGGGGTATTTCCAAGTGTATACAAAAGGAGAGCCACAGCACCATTAAGTTTTCTAACAAGGAATGGAAGACATCCACGGTCCAGCACACTACAGCCACCAGGACACAGCCAAGGGTTCATGATCACCATGTAGTGCAGGGGGTGACAGATGGCCACAAAGCAGTCATAAGCCATAGGAAGTAGGAGGAATTTGTACAACACTGAAAATATTAGGAAAAAGGACATCTGTGTGATGCAGCCTTTGTAGCTAATGAATTTGCTCCTAGTGTAGATGTGCACCAATATCTTTGGGGTGGTGGTAGAGGGGAAACAAGTTTTAGAAAAGCAGAGATTATAGTGAAGATGTACACGGACATGTGGAGGTGGGATTCACTGATGGTGGTCAGGATGATGAGAAATTTCCCAAAGACAGTTACCAGGTACATGGACAGGAACAGCACAATGAAGAATGGCTGCAATTCTCATTCCTCTGAAAACCACAGAAGAAATTTTATAATTTCTGTACCAATTCCTGGTTCCATGTTTTTTATGTGACTGCCCAGAGAGAAATAACATGACTAATTTTCACAAAAACATGCATTACTTACAAAGAAGAAATTGTATAATTTCTATTATGCATTCAATAAATTAATTTCCATATTTTATTAAGCCATATGGTCCCCTTAGAGAATCTCTAGTGCCATCTCTGATTACAAATTCTTTTCCCACACAGCCATTTCCTAAGCAATCATGTGCTGTGCTGAATTTATTAGCAATACATTCATTAATCTGAGGAATGCATATTAAGTGTCAAATGTTCCAGGCCTGTCTAGGTAGGTAGTACTAAAAACAAAAAGGAAAAAGTCTGTAATATGATGAAGGACAACGAATATAAGCAAAGAAAAATATCCTATAACTTGCAAGATTGTGACAATTGTTAAAATATGAGAAGGGGAATTGCAAGATGGTGGCAAAGTAAGGAACATCAAGAGTTAGCTTGTCCTACAGGGCAGTTAGTAAACCCCCAGAGCTATTTAAAGCACTTGTTTATCAACCCCAGGAAACCAGAACAGCATCCTGCAACATTCTTGAAGAATAGAAGTTGGAGACTCCATATATGCAGTTAAGATTTATGAGTAGAGCACTCCATGCCATGGATGCTGGTGCATATCCTACACTGGCAGGACAAGCTGCCTGAGGGAACTATTCCAAGGCTGGAGTTGGAAACACCATTTTCCAAACATGGGGGAGAAAGTGACTCTTGGGCACTGACTTCAACTACTGATTAGTAAATTCAGCTGGGCTAAAGTATAATCCTGTGAACAGCTAAAGTTTGAATCTCTCCAAGTCAGAAAGAAGCTGGTAGCCATCAATTTAACTCTGCCCCCAGCAAGAGGGGAAGTAGGGCTAATTGAAAATCACAGTGACAATAGGGCCTAATTTTTTCCACCCATATCAGATTGCAACTCTAGCCTAGGGGCTAGTCCCACCTCTGGCAGGGAGGATGCTGGCAAGTCCTCCATCAGACTCTTTGGGAAACTGCAGGTGCTTTTGCCTAGCACAGACTGTATAGTAGGATACCTGGAGCTCCCTCCTCACACCTCAATAGGATAGGAAAGGAGCTCTGTTACCTTTGCCTCTCCGGGCAAATTCAAGTGTTTTTGGCCTGTACAGACTGATTTGTGGGGCACCTTCAATTCCATCCCTGTCCTCCCCCCATAGAATATGAAGGGGCTGCTATTTTTTCAGCCTCTCAGGGCAATTGTCAATGCTTTAAGCCCACACAGACTGGATACTCAGACACCTGTAGTTACAAATACCTCCAGTAAGATGAGGGGAACTGTGTTCCCTCAGCCTTTCTGGGCAAATGCAGGCACTTTTGGCCCACACAAACTCGACTATTGGATGGCTGTAGCACCACTCCCACTCATGATAGGATAAGAGGGAGGTGGTATTGCCATAGCTTCTCTGGATAACTGCAGGTGCTTTTGGCCCACACAAATTGAATTGTCAGACACCTGTGAGCTTACATCCCTACCCCCAATAAGATAGAAGGGGAGCTATGTTTCCTCAGCCTCACTGGGCAGTGGCAGGCACTTTCAGCCTAGACAGATTGGATTGTTGGGAACCTGTGGATCCACCACCACAGTCCCTAAAGTATAGGAGAAGAGCTGTGTTTCCTCAGCCTCTCTGGGAAGCTGTAGTTTCTTTTGGCCTTCATGGACCATTCTATTGCATGCCTGTGGTTCCTTACTCACTCTTTAAAGGGAAGAAGGGATAGAAATTCCTCAGCTTCTCAGGGCAACTGCAGATTTTTTGGCCCACATGGATTAGATCATTGGCATTCCAAAGGATCCATCCACCCCACCCCCCCTGGCTGGGGATGACAAGGACCAGTGCCAATTCAGTATACCTGGGTAACTGTGGCCAGTTTTGACCCACGCAGCTAAGTTTGCTGTCCACACCTGCAGCTCCACTCCCACCCCAGGAAGAAAAGGAAAGGCATGCAGCTTCATCAGTTTCTCTGGACAACTACAAACGGTCTTCACCTGCACAACTTGGATGACTACATACAGCTTCAGCTCCATCCATACCCCTGGTAGAGGGGAAAGGTGAGAGAAGCTTCATTGCTTCCTGAGGAAATGCAGGTAGCATCAGCTTTCACAGGTAACAGTACCAAATACATCCTCAGCTCCTACTATGAATATAGCAAGGGAGAAAGGGCAAGAAAGCCCTAAACTAAAGAGAGAAACTGCACCCAGAAAAAAGAAATCTAATAATACAGATGCCAAGACACAAACAAAAAATTAAAACCCATACAAAGAAATAGAAAGGTATGGCCCAGTCAAAGGAACATAATAAGCATCCAGATGACATAAAGACATTGAGACAACTAATCATAAATGTTCAAACAAAACTCCTTAATAAATTGAATGAGATGGCTAATGAGATGAAGGATGTAACAAAGGCACTGGGTGAGCACAAAGAATAATTTTCAAAGCATGCATGGAAATCAAGGAGACCTTATGTGTGTGAAAGTCATGATAAATGAAATATAACATACCCTGGAGGCAGATAAGAGCAGATTGGAGGACGCAGAATAAAGGATCAATATGTTTAAAGACACGGTCTCTAAAAGTGAACATACAAAACAACAGATAAAGAAGAAAATGGAAAAAAATGAACAGGGTCTCAGGGAACTAAAGGATGGCAGGAGACAAGCAAATATTCATGTCATTGGTGCCCCAGAAGGAGAAGATAAAGGAAAAGAAGTAGAAGGAATATTTGAAAAAAGAATGGCCGAAAGTTTCTGACACTATTGCAAGACAATGATATACATGTCCAAGAAGCACAATATACTCATATCCAAATAAATACCAACAGAACTTCTCCAAGATGCTTACTAATCAGATCGTCAAATGCAAATACAAAAAGAGAATTGCAGAAGCAAAAAGAGAAAAGTGATGCATCACATATAAGGGATACCTAATAAGAATATTTGCTGAGTTCTCTTCAGAAACCATGGAGGCAAGAAGGCAGTGGTATGAAATATCTAAGATATTGCAAGAGAAAAACTGCCAGCCAAGAATTTTATATCCCACAAGATTGTCTTTCAACAATGAGGGCAATTTTAGGATATTCACAGATAAACAGAAACTGAGAGAGGTTTTACTAAGAGACCAGCTTTGCAGGAAATACTAAAGGGAGTGCTACAGCCTGAAATGAAAAGACCTCAGAGAGAGACTTAGAAAAGAGTCTAGAAATTAAAATTATATCAATAAAAGTGTTAAAAAAATGCTGAAAATAAAATGAGAGATAAAACACAAAGGCTAAAATGGGAAACATAAGAAGTGTCTTACAATAATAATACTGAATATTAGTGATTAAACCCCCCAATCAAAAGACACAGACTGGCAAAATTGATAAGAAAATATGAGCTATATACTATCTACAAGAGTCTAACCTTAAATTGAATGATACCATTAGAAAGAAAATGAAAGACTGGAAAAAGATATTCCACACATACAGTAACAAAAATAAAATAATAAAATAAATAAAGCTGGAGTATCTATTCATAAATCATATGAAATAAACTTTAAAAGCAAAACTGTTATTAGAGACAAGGAAAAATATTATATATTACTAAATGTGGCAATCCATCTAACCAGTTTTCCTCAAATTATATGAGACAAACACTGGAAAAACTGAAGAGAGAAATAAATGTCTCTACAATAAAAGTTGGAGACGTCAATAAATTACTTTCAATATTGGATAGAACATCTGAGGAGAGAATTAATAAAGAAATTGACAGCTTGAATAATATGATAAATGGACTCAACCTATTAGACATATACAGAACATTGCAGCCCAAAATAGAAGTATGTACATACTTCTCAAGTGCTCATGGATCTTTCTCCAGTGTAGACCATAAAGTTGAGTCACAGAGCACATATCAATAAATTAAAGAAGATTGAAATGCTACAATTCACTTACTCTGATCATTTTAGAATAAAGCTGGAAATCAACAACAGGCAGGAAAAGAGAAAAATCACAAATATATGGATATTAAACAACACAATCTTAAATAATCATTGGGTAAAAGAAGATATTTTGAGAGAAATCAATAAATATCTCGAGAAGAATAAAAATGAGAATACAATATATCATAACCGTGCGGCGTTGGTGGTATAGTGGTGAGCATAGCTGCCTTCCAATATATCATAACCTATGAGACATGGCAAAGGCAGTGCTGAGAGATAAATTTATAGCATTCAATGCTTACAATAAAAATGAACAAAGAGCTAAAATCAATGATTTAACTACATAGTTGGAGGACCTAGAAAATGAACAGCAAACTAATCCCAAAACAAGCAGAAAGAATGAAATAACATTCAGAGCAGATATAAATGAAATTGAGAACAAAAGACAATAGAATTAAAAAAACAAAGTTGGTTCTTTGAGACGATTAGCAAAATTGACAAACCATTATAACAAGATGTAAACAAATAAAGTTAGAAATAAGAATGATGACATTATCATTGACACCACAGAAATATAAGAGATCATAAAAGGATAGTATGAACAACTGTATGCAAAAAAAACTAAAAAATATACAGGACATGAACAAATTCCTAGAAACACACAAACAACCTTCACTGACCCTAGAAAAACTAGAAGTCATCAATAAACTAATCACAAGTGAAGAGATTAAAACAGTCATCAAATCCTCCTAAAGACGAAAAGCCGGGTACCAAATGTCTTCATAGGTGATTTCTTCCAATATATCAAAGACAACCAAATACCAGTGTTGCTCAAGCTCTACCAAAAATTTGAACAAGAAAGAATGCTATCAAACTCATTCTGTAAATCCAACATCAGCCTATGCCAAAACCAGATAAAGATACTACTAAAAAAATTACAAGTCAATATCTCTAAAAAAATATAAATGCAAAAATCTTCAAAAACACTTGCAAACAAAATTTAAAAAATATTTAAAAAATTAAACTCCATGAACAAGTAGGTTTTCTCTCAGGTATGCAAGGGTGGTTCAAACAAAAAATCAATTAAATGTAATAAACCACATTGATAAATTGAAGAAGAAAAATCACAAGATCTTCTGCCTTGATGCAGAAAAGGTATTTGCCAAAATACAGCACACTTTCTTGTTAAAAACTCTCCCAAAGATAGGAATGAAAGAAAGCTTTCTCAATATTGTAAAATGCATTAATGAAAGACCTACAGCTAGTATTACTCAATGGTGAAAAACTGAAATCTTTCCTGCTGAGATCAGGAAAAATACAAGGGCGCCCATTGTCAAAGTTGTTAAGTAATATTGTGCTAGAAATTCTAGCTAGAACTATTAGGCTAGATAAAGAAATAAAACGTACTCAAATAGGAAAGGAAAAAATAAAACATTCACAATTCGCTGATGATATGATCCTGTATCTAGAAAATCCTGAAAAAATCCACAACAAATCTATTAGTATTAATAGATAAATTCAGGAAAGTTTTGGGATAGAAAATGAATACACAAAAATCAATAGTGTTTCTATACACTACTTATATGCAATCTGAGGAGGAAATCAGAAGAAAAAATTCCACTTATAATACCAAACAAGGGAATCAAATATTTAGTAATAAAGTTACTTGAGGACATAAAGTACCTATATTCAGAAAGCTACAAAACATTTCTTTTAGAAACTGAAGAAGACTTCAATAAATGGAAGGAATTTCCATGTTCATGGATTGGAAAACTAATATTGTTAAGAGGTCACCACTATCAAAACTGATTTACAGATTCAATGCAATTCCAATAAAAATCCCATTAGCTTTTTCTGCAGAAATGGAAATACAATAATTAAATTTATTTGGAAGGATAAGGGGCCCCAAGTATTTTTAAAAATGTCTTTAAAAGGAAGAATGGAATTGAAGGATTTTCATTTCCTGACTTTAAACATATTACTTAGTTACAGTGGTTAAAACAAGCATAGTGCTGGCATAAAGACATATTGACCAGTGGAACCAAAATGAGAACTCAGAATCTGACCCTCACATATAAACTCAAGTGATTTTTGACAAGGCTGCTAAGCCCACCCAGCAGGGACAGAACACTCTATTCAACAAATGGTGTGGAGAGAAGTGGACAGCCATATCCAAAAGAAAGAAAGAGGACCCCTATCGCATATCTTATACAAAAATTATTTTATAGAGTAGAGAAACAACATTAAAAAATCAAGTTTTCTTCATTAACATACAATTATTAACATTTTTTTTGATATTTATAATACTATAAAAATAAATATGGACTCATATAATTGCATTAATATTCTGACTTTATTTTTATTACTTTGAAAATCATCATTCCTGATAATAGTAAAGACATGAGAATGAAATAAATAGATTTTCAATAGCAGTGTATATATAAAAATATAAAAACAACAACCATAAAACTCCTAGAAGAAAATGTATGAAAATATCTTCAGGAAAAGCAACAACCTTACATTTTTTCAAAACCTGTAAAATTGTGCAGGGCAAAGTGTACACTACAATGTAAACTATAGTCCTGGGCTTAAGTTTCTGGGAAATGTATTTACTAGGTATTGTGCTAATTATGGGTTCAAAGAAAAAGGGCAGAAGAACTATGTGCAAGAAAATTATAAATGAGACCAATGCATTGGGGAGATAGGTTATCATATGTTCCAAGATAATCCCACAAAAGGGGTGCCAATTTATCGCCCATTCATTTTTAATTCACTACTGAGAATACAGGACTTTACTCTGCAACTTTGCTAATTATTCCTTGTCAATCTTGTAACTTTTTTGTCCCTAATTTCTTCCATCAATGCCTACTTTTATGTTTATTTGATTTTTTGCATTGTGCATAATTGAGTGCCTTCACTTTTCTATTTGGATATATTTTACACCTAATTTCCTGATGGTTATCAAGGGCTTAAAATTTAACATTCTAAAGATATATGACAATCATATTTGGTTTCTTACCAACCTGAATTCAATAGAATAAATATTTCCTATACTCCTCTGCCATCATCTTTTATTTTTGCCCTTGTTATCACTTATATCATTGTACATTTTATATCCAAAAACATATATTTGTCTTTAAATTTTATACATTTGCATTTTTATCACCTGTAGGAAGTAAGTGGTGGAGTTACATTCCAAAGAATACAATGCGATAATTCTGGTGTTTATAATTAGGCAAATGGTTTCTTTTACCATCGGTCTTTATTTCTTTATTTTCTTTTGAACCACTGTCTATTGTCCTCTCCTTTCAGTCTGGAGAACTCCTTTTAGCACTATTTATAAAGTGAGCCTATTGGTGATCAATTTCCTCAGCTTTGATTTATGCGGGCTTATCTTAAACTCTCAATTATTTTTAATAGAAAGTCTCACCATATCTATTATTCTTGATTGGCAGTTGTTTTCTTTCGACACTTTAAGTATTTCAACCCACTGCCCCCATGGCTTCTGACGAGAAATTGACACTCAATTTATTTGTGACTTCCTTGTAAATAACATGTTGCTTTTCTCTTGCAGCTGTCATCTCTCTCTGTCCTTTTCCATTTGACATTGTGATCAATATATGATGGGATATACTTTCCTTCATGTTTATCCAGATGGTGTTCTCTGGCATTCTTGGAAGTGTATTACCTTGACTTTTCCTACATTCATAAAGTTCTTTGTCATTATTTCTTTGAGTATTTCTATTGCCACTTTTTCTCTTTCATCTCCTTCTGTGACTTCCATAATGCATGTATTGATATGCTTGATGGTGCCACAGAGGTCTGATAAACTATTTGATCATTTTATATTTCTTTTACTTTTGTTTCTCAGCCTGACTCATTTCAATGGTATTGTCATCAAGGCCACTGATTCTTCTACCAGCTCCAATCTGCTGTTGAAACCCTCCTGGAAATTATTTCATTTCAGTTATTGTGTTCTTCATCTCCAGTACATCTGTGTATTTGGTTCCTTTCTAAAATTTCTATCTTGACTATGATTCTCATATTGCTCATATTTTCCTGATAACTTTTAGTACTTTCTCTATTTTCATTCATCTCCCTGAGTATATTTTATGTCATTTTTTAAAAGGCTTTGTTTGATTTGTCCACATTCTGGGGTTTTTCCCTGATGATTCTGTATTTTTGTCCTCTTCCTTTGGATGGTCCATACTTTCCTTTTTTTCTTTTTATTGTTCTGTTTCACACTATATATTTAAATATTTTTAAATAGTAACTCTTGGATTTATTCCTTGGGCTGTCTGTTTCTTGATTTTCTATTTAGCTGGTAAGACAGAGATGATTTTCTTGAGCTTCAGCCCTCCTATCAGGATGATCTTCCCAAGGAATATGCAGTGTGCAGGGTTTTCCCTGTCTTTCTTGGACACTGCCTCATCCTGGGCTTTTGTTTATTAGTTGCTTTGGAGCATTCCTGTTTACAGGAGTTTGGTTGTTCCCTCTGTTTCTAAGAAGATCGATGTCCTTCCCCTAGGTGTTGAAGCTGGCAAGCCTTTGCCCCTGCATATCCGCCTTTATAGTTTTTTAAACTTCTTTCATATCTCAAACTACTTTTGCCTGGGGGGAACATTCTGGGAGATGTGGCATGTTAGCAAGGACTTTTCCAAGTCAATCTTTCCCAGCTCATGGGGCCTCATGGAGGGGGTGCAGATGAGCTACAAAGTGGCCTGAGGTGCAGCTCAGGTTATGTGCCAAGGGCTTCTTCCATGACTCCCCAAAACAGAACTTTCTTGGCCAGCCCAGCAATGTAGTCCTTCAACTAACTGTCCCCCACAGCCTTGAGGAAATGTAGCATCTTTAAATCTCCTCCACTGTGGCCTTTGTCCTGGACAGTTTGAATAAATGGCCATCCTCAGTCCTGAGTCCCCATCAATCCATAATCACTAATCAAAAGCCATGATCAATGATCAGCATGCTATCCCTGGTCTTGGGAAAAAATATTTTTCATGCCATTTTCTGTCATCAATGATTGGCCCCCATGCTTTAAGAATGAGATATTGGCACCAGTACCCTCTGAATGAACAGCGCAATTTACTGTTCTTTACTGTAATTTAACTGTTTCTTCCTCTTCTTCATCCCTTGTTGATGTACAGTGTTCTATTGGCCTCCAGAGTTTCAAAATAGTTGTTTCCCACAGTTCCTGTCTATTTAATAGTGTTGTGTTGAAAGTACTGCATTCTGGAGCTCTTTGCTCCACCATCTTCCCACAAGCACTATCTTGTTCTTAAAACTCCTTAGACATCATTTCTTATCACTCTCCCTCTTTACCTTCACCACATTGGTTTCTTCATTTACACTGAACATCTTAAACAACGCCTTTCCTAGTTCCCATGTCTTAAACATTCTTTTAGCTAGTCATATGCTTCTGCTTCTCCAGGTTTTCTTGTGGCTCCAGGCTTCACATAAGAGAGGACTCTGTTAAAATGTCATCTTGTCTTCAGGACTTACCTGAACACAGGCAAAAAATTAGAACCACCATTTTCATTGTCTCCTTTTTAACAACGTCTGTTTTTCTTTTCTATAAAAGCCACCCATTGATATGTTACAAGATTCTTATTTATTTACTTACATTCTTTCTCTATCATCAGATTTTAGGTTTTTTGTGTCCTAGCACTGTGTTTCTATTGCCTCAAATGTGCCTGAACAATATAAATACCTCTAATGAATGAATTGATATTTTCCAAAAGTTTTAAAATGCATGACTTCTTGAAGAAAAAGCTGAGGGTGGGTAAAGAAATGTTAATCAGAGTTGGCACTAGAAGTCCCCAAAGACCAGATGTAGGAACAAAATATAGAAATTAATTTCCTGGATGAAAATTAGAATCTATAACATTGCCACTAGACTTAGTAATGGAGGTAGCAGTTTGAAGTTGGGTGGATTCCATAAGTTCATGTCCTTAGAGTTAATCCATTCCTGTGCATGTAAACCTATTATAGATGTAACCATTTGATTGCATTCAGGTAAGGAACATTTTTATTTCTTAGATCAATTCTTTAGGGCACGACCCAGGGTGGGTCTTAACTCTTTTACTGGAGTTCTTTATAAATGGAAGAAACGTGTGGAGACACACAGAAAGAAAGCCCTAGAGACTGAGAGAAGAAACACAGGAACTCAAATAGGAATTTTGGAGAGAGGAAGCCAAAGATGAAGAATTCAGAAGCTGATGCAATGAGCACTGGAAGATTTCTTCTTGGCCGTGATGACATATGGCTGCTTCGTGGCCGTCTGTCACTCCCTGCACTGCACTACATGGTTATAATGAAACCCCAGCTCTGTGGACTGATGGTTCTGGGGTTGTGGGACATGAATGCTCTGAATTCCCTGTTACAAAGCTCAGTGGTATTCCTGCTTTTCTTTTTTCACACTTGGAAATCCCACTCTTTTTCTGTGAACCAAATCATTTGGTTCAACTTGCCTATTCTGACATCTTCATCAATGACATGGTATCAAATTTTGCATCTGGGTTGCAGGGTGTGATTCTCCTCACTGGGATTCTTTTCTCTTATTTGAAGATTGTTTCCTCCATACATGCAATCCCATCAGCTAAGGTGAAATATAAAGCACTTTCCACCTGTGCATCTCACCTCACAGTGCTTCACACAACACACATTCAAGTGCATCAATCTCAGTGATGTATGCTGTGGTAACTCCCATGGTGAACACATTTATCTACAGTCTGTGGAATAAAGACATAAAGAGGGTGCTGAAAAAATTCTTTGGAAGGAAGCCAAGCCATAAAAAAGCATCATTTTTCCTGGGGATGGAGATTTGCCTGTTATTTCAGAATTCAAAGACAGCTCTAGAAGTTATGATACTTTGATCAAAATATTCAAGTAGGAAGTGTCTCTTTATATTTATTTCATAGAATTCCAATTTGTTTGATTTTAAACAATTTCCTTATTAAGATTTCCGTTTCTCTTACAAAATCAGTAGTTTACCCCTTTGCCCACTTTCCCACTTTTCCAATGTTATTCTCAATCTTGGATGAGAAACAATTTGCAAGGTCCACCATCCTACAAGATGCATGGATTTCTTGAAGTTTAATTTTTCCACAATTGAGGTTTATTTTCACAAGCATTTTATCCATTGTTTTACTGAGTGGTGATGAGTTGTCCTGCTCCAATGGAAAATGTACACATGTCATCTATGTCTATTTATATAATTTTAAAGTAAAGGAAAGCATGTCAGTGAAGCATTTCATTTTTGTGCCTGTCATCTCATTCTCTATATGAACCATAAGAGAACTTTCTAATAATGCCAACATTCCAATATTTGTGAAACTTATACCTGGTCATCTGGTTTTATACTCTTTACTAGTATCTGTTCTCCTGTTCAGATCAATGCCCACAGTTCTTATCATAGATGATCTCTGGTGTAGGGTGCTAAAGCAAATTGTGATTACCAAAAACACACCTTTGAAGTGGAGTCTACTAGAGGACAAATAGGCATAAATATTATGTAATATGGCCATAGCATCACAGATAATCTTAAGTATGTAGAAGGGAAATTTTCAATCATGCATTGTTTTAATATAGAGAGATTTCATTTTGATGATGTATTTGTACTCATTGAACTATGGCATCCTTGTGCCCATATGTAGGGGATTATGTTCTTTGGGGTGCAGTACTGTGTTGCTTATTCTATATAATTTTATTGGATTATATTCCCACTTCAGCATGAAATTTCCAGTGATGCCTACAAATATAACTCATTTTATTCCTCTAAACAAAATATCTGCCCTTTTATTAAATATCATGAATATACTAAAGGGTAGGTGAAAGATCAGAATATGTATTTACTCTATCATAACTTTATTTCACTTAATGTCAAAATTATCATCAATCTTCTTTAACAAAGGAGGAATGACACAAGAGTCTTTATTCTTGTCCACAATTGCCTCTGGTAATGGAGAGTTCTGATACAAGATCACAAATTATGCAAGCACAAAGATATATGTCCTTCAAATTCCCCTATTTATCTGGAAGGAACATTTTTGTGTCCCTTCTATGTACAGTCATCTGAAGTAAACTTTGGTAACTGGTGGTCTTCAATGCTGTCTTGAAATGTCTAAAGGAATATGAATAGTAAGAAGCAGGAGACTTCTCTGAATACTCTCATCATATCTGTTTATGTTGATTTTGGTGTCAGTTGCTGCATAACAAGATATCCCCCACAATGACTTACGATAATAGCTTTATTACTTTATGATAATCCATGTTATGGAGTAATTTTAATCTCTCTGGATTATCATATATCTTTGGTCATTTGTGAACCATCTATGACTACATTGATATTATTGCTTAAGCTCTCATTATTTGATCAATTGACTGTAGGCTAGGCTAGGGTGACATTAATTGGGACAACTTTCCTCTTCTCCATATGTCCTTTCATCTTCCAGCAAGTTTTCTTGGACTTAACCACATAGCTGAAGTAGGATTCAATGATGGAACAGAAGAAACACAATAAGGCCTCCTGAAATCCACTGATATTTCCACCATATTCTGTTGGCGAAACGAAATAAAAATCATCATTCACACCCTGATTCAAAGATGGAGAAAGAGACTCTACTACTTTGTGGGTGGAGTGGTATGGTAACATTGCAAAAGATGTGCAATAAGGGAAATTTTGAAGACTGGTGTTTCTCTTCAATCAGTCTGTCAGAAGTATAATTTTCAATAAAATTAAGTTATATTGTGATATTTCAAGGTCTATGTCTTGAAGATTGACTTTTTTCAAATCTTCACTCAGCAGTTGAATGGATTTTTTGAAGAAAAATGTGAGAGCTAAAGTATAAGTGTAAGGAGAAGCTATGGGAATTATACTCCAGTAATTCAAGGTTCTCCAGATGTGAATGTTCTCTATCTGCCCCTCATCTCTGGCTCACCATTCCTAGGCTAAAATAAAATATAATTTTTTTTCTTTCCAAACAACTCACTGCATCCAGGTTATTCGTCTCTGACTCATTGATTACCACAGATGGAAATGTCTTGCTTCTCTGCTGTTGAAGACTTCAGGTCCTATAGACTTTCCTTTGATTCACTTACTCTTTACTATGTTCCTTAATTTTTCCATTCTAATACTTGTAGGTAGGAGTGTAGGCTCTTTCTTGTAGCTGAATCATTTCAAATGCACTTATACAACAGAGAAGCAGCAATTGGGGAAAAAAAGGATGTTTTGAGGCATTAGGTCTGTTCTTTTGGAAAGTGAGATTTGGTCTTCTCTTTATAAAAATGTATAATAAGCTGTGTTGACCACAACATTGTGAAATTTTTCTTGAGTAAAAATAGATATATTAATGCATCAGAATAATCAAAAACAAATCCATTAAAATGATTAACTATTACAAAGTGATGTTATAACCAATGAGGAAATGAAGGACTATGAAATAAATTGTGCTAGAACAATAAAAGTTTATATTCCTATATCAACACTGATTACATTGATAATTGTATTTGGAGGAAATATCTAGAACATAATATTTAAGAACAAATATTGATTACATTTCTTAGCATAAACTTGGATGTTTGAAACACAAAAGAAAAACTGGAAACATAATTAATGGACTCAAATGCATTAAGAACTTGCATATCAAAACATCATAGAAAATAAATGACAAATTAAAAAGTAGGGAAATACTTCAAGCAAACGTTACATAATAAAATACAATGCTTTAGACATGCAAAAGTTTTGTAACAACAACTATATTTAAGGAGACATCATGAAAAGAAGTGAGCCAATTTTTCCAAAAGAATAAATATAAACAATTCAAAGGAGAATTCACACAAATATTTCTCAAATTCTTCTGGAATATTGAAGAAGAGGGAACTCTTCCTAACTCATTGTATGAAACTAATATTACCCTAACACCAAAGTCAGATAAAATCATCAAAAGAGAAGAAAACCATAGCTAATCTCTTTTATGAATAGAGATGCAAAACTCTCAAAAGATGAACAAAATGAATCCAGGAAACATGGTTCTATATTGTGACCAAGTGAGATTATCACAGGAATGCAAGGGTAGTTCAACAAGGGAAAATCAATCAATGTAATGCACCACATGAAGGAGAAATTCACATAATCATTTCAACTAATAAGAAGAAGCATTTGACAAAGGACAGGAACCTTTCTTGAGAAAACACCCAGAATACTGTGAATTGACGGGAACTTTCTCAACACAATAAAGGGAGTATATGAAAAACTCACAGATAACGTACTCAGTAATGAAAGAATAAAACTTTCACCCTGAGGTTAAAAGCAACACAAAGGTGCCTACCTTCACTATGTTATTCAAAACTATACTGCAAATTCAAGACAGAACAATCAGACCAAACAAAGTAAAACAAATAAAAAATGAACTAAAGCCATCCAAATTGGAAAAGATGAGTTAAAACTATCTCTATTCACAGATGATATGATATTTTATATAGAACATCCAAATATATATATATAAAAAAACCTGCTAGAGCTAATGTACAAATTCATCAAAGAACAAATTCAAACAAGGGTAACACACAAAATTTAGTTGCTTTTGTACTCATGGTAAAAAACACTCCAAATTGAAATTAAATTATAACTTTGATCACAGTAGTCTCAACAGAATAAAATATCTAGGAATAAATATAATCAAAGAGCTGAAGTACTTGCAGAAGGAAAGCTACAAAATGTTAATGAAAAAAATTAAAGATGGCCAAAATAAATGGCAAGATATCTCATGTTCATGGATAGGAAGACAATGTTGGTAAGTTATCAATACTACCCAAAGAGATCTACAGATTCAACACAGCACTTACCAAAATCTCAGTGGCCTTTCTTCCAGAAATGTATAAGCCCATCCTAAATTTCATATGGAACCAAAATGGGCACCAAATATGTAAATCAATATTGCAAAAGAAGAACAAAGTCGAAGGTATCACATTTCCTGACTTCAAAGTTTGCTACAAAACCATAGTAAACAAAACCATGTGGTCAAAAAGCAGACATATGGAAAAATGAAACAGTACTGAGACTTCAGAAATAAAATCACACATCTATGGCCAACTGATTTTCAAAGACCTAAATTTAAGAACAAGGAACATGCTCACACATTCTTCAGGATATTTTATCAGGCAGTGTTTTTTTAGACTGTACCCCCAAAGCACAAACAACAACAAAAATAAATAAATAGCACCTCATCAAAATTATAAACTTTTGTGCATCAAAGGACTTTAAAATAAAGGTGAAAAGAGAAACTAATCAATGGGAGAAAATATTTGGAGACCACGTATACAATAAGGGTTTACTATCCAGACTATATAAAGTAATTCTTTCAACTCAAAAATTAAAAGAAAAACAACCCATTTAAAAATGGGTAAAAGACTTTAATACATGTTTCCAAAGAGGATACACAAATGGCTAAAATGCATGTGAAAACATCTTCAACAGCTTATTGGAGGAAGCAAATCAAAATGACAATGAGATACCATTGCATTTCCACTAGAATAGGTACTATTAAAAAAAAAAACTTAGAATATTGCCAAGTGTTGGATAGGATATGGATAAATAGGGAAAAGCATTCATAGTCTTTGGGAATGTAAAATAGTGCAGCTGCTGTGGAAGACAGTTTGGCAGTACCCCAGTAAGCTAAGTAGAGAATTACATGACCCACTGTCCTACTACTAGGTATATAACAAAAATAATTGAAAGCAGGGACTCAAACAGATATTTGCACACCAGTGTTCATAGTGGCATTATTCACAATTGCCAAAAGATGGTACGCACATTTGTACACCAACATTCATGGCATCAATATTCACATTAACCAAAAGGTGAAAGGAACGAAGCTGTCCATCCATGAGTGAAAAGATAAATAAGATGTGGAATTTACATTTCATGGAAAATTATTTAGCCATAAGAAAGAAGGAGGTTAACATACATGTTATAACATGTATAACTTTTAGAGACACCACGCTGAGTGAATTATACCAGACATAAAAGCCAAATATTGTATGATCCTGCTTAAATGAAATACTTAAAAAAATCTAATTCATAAAGACAGATAGTATATTGCAAGTTTCCAGGTGTTTGAGGGTCCTGGTAATGGGAGTTATTGCTAAATGAGTGCAGAGTTTCTTTTGAGGTACTGAAAATGTTTAAGTAAAGATGTTAGTAAAGGTAACTCAATATAGTGAATATAATTATTACCAGTGAAATGTACACTTAACATGGTTAAAAAGGTACATTTCAGTTGCATTTATATATTAAAATAAAAAGTTAAAAGTCATTAAAGTTTACATTTCATGCTTAAGGTTGAAGTGAAATAGGGTTAAAATAGAAATATTAATAGATCTATTAACTAATTGAATTGAGCATCATTTATACATGGACAGATTTGATTGAAGCAATCCCTAAAACATACTAGGAACAGGCCATGGTGCTTAAAAAGATCTAAATATATTTTTATAATTAATAAATCTTTTATAAGTGAGGGAAAAAATGATAGGTCGTGATATATGTTGCAAGCTTCACATTCTTAGTTTTTTGGCAAAGCGTCATCAAGGAAAATGATGTAGTGCCCATGGTTTTATATCCAATGAACAGAGTTTTCCACTTTGTTAAAGAGGAGAATAGCAAGTTTCTGAAGATGGCAACCAGGACTTTATTCTTACCCCATGTCTGTGCCTTGGAAGTGAAAACGACCTAGTCCAGGTGGGTCCCTCCATATTCAACTTTTAGGTGAAATTTAAATCATTACATGGGGTATGTTGCTAGGAATTCAGGAGAGTCCATGGAGGAGGGATAAGAAAAACTGCATTCACCTGACCTACAATCTTGTATCCTGGGTACACATAATCAAACAGAAAAGTTTCCTTTCTGTCCAGACCATTGTCCCACTGGGAAATGATGGCTAATGAGTGAAAGTAACAAGAAGAAAATGTGCTCATTAGTAAATATACGAAAGCTTTATTATCAGCTTGTGCAACCTTGGGGCATGCCAGATGTGTTTTTTCCTTTTGGAGTCCACATTTACCTAGAGACATGATGCCAAGAGATAGAGCTTCAGACATGATCATCAAATGCCCAGACTTACAGAGACTTTCTTCTTAGAGATCCCATACAGATGAGTCAGAGAGTCCAAATGATGTTGCAGGAAGGAGTCAGAGAGAATGCGAGCTGAAAGCTTTTACTTGAGGTCTTCTGAGAGACAATCCAGCTTAGACCAAGCTGTTATACTTTAATGCTTGTTTTTGCATTTGCTTAATTAATGACTGAATGATTTTTTATGAGGTTAAAAACTAAATGTCCATTTGACTCAGGAATATCGGGTTTGTTGTTGACAATTAAGCATTGGGAATGGGAGCCCAATTTGAATAGGAAATTTCAGGGGTACAGTAGTTCCAGGAAAAGAAGGATTTCTCTCCAAGGAGTTGGCAGTTAAGAGGAGAAAGGGAAAATAAGGTTTTAACAGTGGAGGGATGTGTACTGAAGTGAGTGCATTATATTTTATATATTTTTTAAAATGAAGTATATTGGTTGATAGTTCTCTATCAGTTTAATGAAGGTAGATATTGCCTTACAACAGTAGTTCAAGTTTGTTTCATACACAAACTTTCAGTAGGCTATTGAAAGGAAATTTATTTTTATTTAACAGGCAAAGAGGTATACTACAACATTTACTTAGCAATTATTTCTTTATTGATAGAGCTAAATTAATGGAGGTTCATATTTCCCAATCTCTTTCTCCATTGCAAATTGTTCAAGTCTTGACTTTGTATACTGCTGCTTCAGGATTTTTATTCATATTATTGCATTGGTTCAAATTTAGAATTGCAGAACTTTCACCAATTATGCTGATTGCTGTTTGATTCTTTTATGTTTCTTTAGATGTTTGGGGAGCATTTGAACATTTAAATGGCAAAATCCAATCAGTTTTACAAAACATGTTTCTCCTATTGCTTTTAAAACCCAGAAAGATCTGCATCTTTTGAGTTAATGAATCATTGTTTGTAATTACTGCCTTCTTGTTTCAGATCTCTTTTTTTCCTTATATAACAATTTTCCTTTTGTGATTTAATCTATATCTAAAAGTTGCATCATTCAGATGTCATTCTTTAAATTGGGCAACCAGTAGGTTTTATCCTATTTATAAGCATATTTGAATCCACCTTCTTTTTACAGGACTAAACTATAAGTTAGCTATTCCTTCCTCACTGCATTTTAAAAAATGTATTTGTGTATAATTTTATTTTTGAGTCTTTACCAATTTAATAATCCATTTTAATGTATTAAATTATGTTATTTTCCATCTTTTATTTCAGATGTTCATTTTAGATATCCCATTCAATTTTGCTTAATACAGTTGTTTTGGGAAAAAAACACATTTAACCTGGTTTCACTTTTGGTGTCATTCAATTGATACTTCACATCCTATTTTCTTACATAGTTTTCCATATAACTGCACATATATTCACAAACCATGTGAAAACACACAAGTGAACAAAGCAGGTGATATCCTTGCTTATTTCAATCTTATATTTTACTGGGGAAATCAGAGAACAATGAAAAAAGTGAGTGTGTGACATCACGCCCTGATGGACATGTCATGTGAAGAAAGTTGATCAGGCTAAGAGCATAGATTTCTGTGGTATATGTGGGAATTTAGAGTGTGGTCTGGGTATTGCTTTATATTTAAGTTGAACTATAGATACAGGACAGGAGTGTGTTATTTGATTTCTCAAAAAAGATACGAAAACTCAAAGACCTAGAATAACAAAGAAAAGACTGATGAACAAGACAAATGAGAGAGGTAACTGTTTCCTCTCCTTTGGGAATAGATTAAAACCAGTGTGGTCAGATAAATATGGGAAAGGCACAGGAATAACAGATAGATCAAGATGTGATGTGGAACTCACAATAAGGCAGGTACAGCAAGAACACGGGTTTCATCCATGGGCCTTGAGTCTGGAGGAGCCTCAATGACCATGCTTGCTGCCCATTCTCTTTCAAAACTTGCTCTTGTATTTGTCTCTCCATTCATATGAACTTTCCTGCCATTAGTATGTACTGGCCTTCTTTTTAAAAATTTTAGTGTAATGGCTTACATAATTTTGACCCTACCTGAGAATAAAGAATACATTTAATTTTGTGATTCATAATACACATGCATGCAAACACACACACACACACACATGTACCTCAACAAGGAGATTCATGAACTGATTTTGCATTTACCCATGCTATGAGTGAGGCACTCTATTTCTTATGGTGTTTAATTTACACCATAATGCTTGCAGTATGTCATCTTAACTCACATATAGCTTCTCATTTCTGGATGTGGAAAACATGCTTCTAGCATGTCTTCTTACCTATTTTAGTATTTCCCTGCCTTTTTTATTTCATCATTTCCAATATTTGTGAAACTACCTGCTATTATTCATTCAAACAATATTTATTTATTCAGATTCTGTTATAAACCAGGCATGAAGTGAACTATGTCAAGGGACGCAAAACTTTGTAGAACTTTACTATCTCCCTCAAGGTACTCACAGTCTACAGGGTGAAGACATAGAGTTCAATGAAGGCAACACACAGGGATTGATCCTACAAGTTAAATTATGTGTGTGAAAGAATTTATTGTCTTCCTATGTGGATGTTAAAAATTAAGGTTCAAAAGGAGATGACTCGACGCTAGTTTGAAAGGGTGTTGGATTTTCCAGAGGAAAGGGAGTGAAAAAAATTCTAAATGAAACTGTCAGAGCCCCAGTGCAGAGTGAAATGCTGTATAAATCCACTTAGTATGAACACTATTGAAATCTGGTGAAGGTGCAAGTCAGGTTCAAGGTCTTGGGCATCAGTGTCCTTAAATTCAGGCTAAAGGATAAGTGGACATTGGGAGGTCAGCCAGGGTCAATCTTGCATTGAAACTGTGGTGTTGTGACTTCAATGTCCAGCTGGAAATTACAGGTGGTTTTAAGTTGTGGAATTTGAAGATCACCTTTATCACCAAGAAGATCCCTCTGGGTCAGTGTGAATATCAGCTAGAGGGTTTTTTGGTTTCCAATTGCTGGAAGAAATCAAGAGATAATGAAACAGGAACATGGAAATTGATATGCAGAAAGAAAGAAACATTTAAGTAGTGTAAGAAAAATCAGCCTCATCTCATCATCAGTGAAAATTGTTCATTTGCTGAAAGGAAATAATTTTGCTAAGTATTTACATGTATTGTTTAAGTTTGTCAACATTCCTAGGATGGTGGAAGCCAAAATATCTAGTATATTGGAGAAGGTATTAAGATTTAGAATGTATTGCTTCCTAGCCAAGTTTATCATATAATAGTCAGTTGACTGGAGATTCTAAATTTTTTATATTTATTTAAAATCTCTTCTACTGCTTCATGTAAAAAAAAAAAATCCCAACATTTGTTGTAGTTGTATTTTTTTTGAAATGTTGACATATTCCATTTAATCAGTTTTTTCTTGTGGTTTTCAGTCTGTTCAGTACTGAAACAGTAATAACCGATCACTGTGTTTGATTTTTCTTCCTCTTTCTGGGCTTCCAGATACTAGAACTTTTATTGGAATGCTTCCAGGACCAAGTAAGTTTTCTTTGTCACAGTCTCTGAGGTTTGACCTTAGCTTATGTTTTTTTTAAAACTTTATGTCTCCCTTTCCTCTGGAAAATCCAACACCTTTTCAAATTAGCCTTGAGTCATCTATTCTCTCTTTCTCTTGAGTCATCATTTCTCTCTTTCTCTCTGTCTCTGTTTATTGAGATTTTATGTTTCTTTAAACATACAGGAGAAAATGGCCACATCAAAATGAAACCCCTTGTTTACATGACCTTGAGAGTTTTGACAGTTGAAATTCTCAAGTACCATTTCTAACTCTTTTGGGAAATACAATCTGATATTGCCAGCATGCGTTCTATTTACACTCCAGACCAAATCAGTGTGGGTGTGGGTGAGAAGAGCATGGTAATAACTCGCCCCAGGTGCCCATTGTATGCTCTGTGTGCTCCTGTGTGCATGTGGGTGTTTGCCTTTATGTGAGGTACTAGCAGTCCTAGAGAACAGGAAACTGAGTTCATGAATTCCAGTAGATGTGTCCTCTAATAGATTCTGGATGGAAATAGGAATGGCTCCATTGCATCTCTGGGATAGCTTTGTGGCAAAATTAATAATGTGCAAGGGGTGCATCATGTGCATAAGTGACTCCCTGAGCCTTGAAGTTTAAGCATCAGTGAGGTCAATTCATTCTTCATCATCTCTGACATCATCTCTGAACACTTTCTCTTCCTCATCCCAGTGACAAATGGTCTTCATTGGTGACCTTGCATGCTGAAACAAGCCTTGTGCTTAGGGTCTTTGATTTGGTATTTCTTCTGCTGGGTTTACTCTGTCCCTGGTTTCCTTGCAGCTCCAACCTTTTCTTCCTTGAGGTCATCTTCAAATGTCATTTTATCAACTGGCTTCACCTGGATATCCAATAAAATAGCAAGCCCTGTTGACATACTCCTTTTTTGCTTGTTGTCTTTCCCTTTTAACACTAGTCACCATTTGACATATTAGATGATTATTTTTTATGTATATATTCTTTCTCCATCAAGATATTGCTGGCACTCTTGTTTCACATTGTTATACCTATTGCCCAGAGAGTGTCTGGCTTAAAGTTACCACTCAATATTAATTCTTCACATGAAAGAATGAATTTATCATGAAAACATTAGAAGTCATGACTGAAGAATATTATGAAAGTGAGCTGTGAATGTCCATAGGATTCATGTAAGGCATTACCGTGCCATAAACAAGATATAGATATTAATTGCTAGAGTCCAAATGTGAATTAGAGATAAATGAGTAATGACTGGTTGTATGAAACTGTCATGTTATTTTTTTTTTCTATTTACTTTTAGTAACATCATCAACAATATGGAAACAAGAAATGATAAACAATTTTTAGAATTTCTTCTCTTGGGATTATCAGTGGAACCAGAATTGCAGCCCCTCTTCTTTGGGCTGTTCCTGCCCATGTACCTGTTCAGCTTCACTGGGTACCTACTAATCATCCTGGTATCCATCACTGATTCCCACCTCCATATAACAATGTACTTCTTCCTCTCCATCCTGTCCTTTTCGGACATTTGTTTCACCTCTATCACTGTAGCAAATATGTTGGTAAACTTACAGATGCAGAGTAAAGACATAACCTATGCTGGCTGCCTCACCCAGATGTATTTTTTGTGTGTTCTTTGGTGAGGAAGACAACATCCTTCTGGCTGTAATGGCCTATGACTGCTTTCTGGCCATCTGTCACCCCCTGTACTACACTGTCATCATGACCCCCAGCCCTGTGTCCTGCTGATTCTGGGCTCCTAGATAATGAGTGTCCTGAATTCCTTGTTACATACCTTAATTGTTTTGCAGCTGTCCTTTTGTGCACCCTTCGAAATCCCACACTTTTTCTGTGATCTTAATCAAATGGTCCAACTTGCCTGTTCTGACACTTTCCTCAATGACATAGTGATATATTTTAGAGCAGGAGTGCTGAGTGGAGGTCCTCTTGCTGGGATCATTTTCTCTTACTCTAAGATTGTTTCTTCCATATGGGTAATGTCATCAGCATGGAGGAAATATAAAGCATTTTCCACCTGTGCATCTCACCTCTCAGTGGTCTCTTTATTTTACTGTACATGCCTAGGGTTGTACCTCAGTCCTGCTTCTTCACATAACACACATTCAAGTGCATCAGCCTCAGTGATCTACACCATGGTTACACACATCCTGAACCCTTTCATCTACAGTCTCAGGAATAAAGACATAAAGGGGGCCCTGAAGAGATTCCTAATGGGGAATCCATGAATGTGTCATTTGTCCTGGGTTTGAAGACAGTACATGATTGCAGTACTCAAAAACTCTGAACTCAGACCTTCAATTCTTTGAAGAATTCATAAAACTAGGGTTTACCTTAGAGTAAGAGATAACCTTAAATATGATAAGTAAATATTTAAAATCATTTATTGTATTATTATATTTTGTTATAATGATTTACATCTATTCACTTAATTAAGAAATCTTAGTGTCTTTGTGATAGAGTGTTTATGCATTGTAATGCAGGACAAGATTTGGGTTTTATATTATGCCAATGGATAACAAATATGAATTTTTCAATTGCTTTAAACAAAATATTTGACCTTTTTCTACATTTGTCATATACTTTAAAGGGCACTTATGTGAAAATTCTATGTGTTTTCTCTATCCAATTTTTTATCATCTATTTGCTCAAAATTCCATTCAATCCTTATGAATAAAGTTTGACTTACCAAAGAGGTTGAAGTCATGCTTCCTGCAGTGTTCTAATTCAGGGTCATGAGTTATTCCTGCACGAGAATGCATTTCCTTCCCATATCTCCTTGTTTCCTGCAATGGAACCTAACTGGTAATCCCTGTCTAATACTGTTGTCTAAAATAACTAGATTAAAAGCATGATCAGGAATGCAGTATTCAAATACCTGAGGAAATGCCAGATAATATGTAGCAGGCACATCTTCTAAATGCTCTTAGTACTTCTTCCAGTGATACTTGGATAACATTGTGTCCATTAGGTATCACTGCATAAAAAATTGTCTCAAATTAATTAGTTTATGATAATGCTTCTATAACTGCAAAAAAATCTGTTATGTGGAAATATTGTATCTCTGCAATACTGCTTATTATAATTTAGTTAGCTGTGTGGCAGCTAAGGATGTTCTACTGTCTTGGCTGGGCTCCCTCTCATATCGGGGATTAGGTGGATACCAGCTACTCTAGGGTACAATTGATCGAGCAATGACATTTTCTCCACATTTCCTAATCTTAAAACAGGATCACATGAAGTTGTTCACAAGGCTGAGGTAGAGATCCAAGAGAGAGTAGCAGAAACAAACTGAGGCTTCTTGAGGAAAACTGTCATTTCCACCATATTCTCTTGGCCAAAGCAAATTAAGTACTTTAAGTCCAGCCCAGAATCAATGGTGAATAAATAGACACCACATCCTGATAGGGAAAACTGAACCATCAAATTGAAAAGACATGCAAGGTGAGGAAGTTGAAAATGGGGACATCTCCATTTTCAATTCAATAAAATTTTATGAAATTCTTCCAAGACATGAATGGTGATGTCTTCAATTTTTGCCCTCAGCAACTTTGTTAAATTCTTGGAGAGAATGAGAGTCAAACTATGCATATCATAAGTAGCCATGGAATTCCTACTAAATACCATCATTATTTCCTAAAACATAAACATACCTTCCCTGTTTCTTGCCTCCAGATCAGCATTTTTATGCTGAGAAGAAATAAACCTTTTTCCATCTCTATTACCTACCTCCTCAAGGGCAAGGACCTCTTATCTTATGCATTAATTAATAGAACAAGAGAATTCTTCTTTCACTAATGGAATCTTGATGATCCAGAGGATCCCAGGAAATGCTGAGGGCATCAATGACATGGGAAGAATGGGTTTTACATGAAATTACTCCAGAGTCACAGAGATGGGCATGTGATTGACAAGACATCCAAATAGAAAATTCTCCAATGGTTAAGCATGGAGGGTCTTTTGGGTTTTACTCCTGTCAATTTTCTCAGCCACATGCTGCTACCACTTGCTATGATTCATTTCAGTTTCTGAGTATTCTATTACCATATCTGGGGCTTACTTTTTCTAGATCTGGTCTTTGCTCTGATTTCTGATTACTACCCTATGTCACTTTTTATTCTTCAATATTCACCATAATGTAAAAGTAGTTTACCAGTAGTCAGTGAGGAAGATAGCAGGGAGATATTGCTTAAAGGATGAAGATTTTCTGGAAGGAGGCAGAGGGAAAAATAGGTGTAATATGAGGGCAATTTTGGGATATTAAGGCCATAATATATCTTATCATTACTTACAAGATTGTGTGGGAGAGAGTGTAAACTATAATGTAAGCTATAATCCAGGTTTAGTGGCTGTGCTCCAATATGTGTTCATCAATTGTAACAAATGTACCACACTAAAGGATGTTGTAAATGTGGGAAAGTTTGGGAGTGTTAGGGAGAGGGACATATGAGAATCCACTATGTTTTTTATGTAACATTTAAGTAATCTAAGTATCTTTAAAAAATTAAAAACAATTTTATAAAAATAAAACTAAAAAGCATAGTTGCAGAGAACTTAAAAAAAAGAAAAGAAAATCTTTACTTATAGAATGGTGGTGATGGCAACAAAATATAGTGAATGCAATTATTTGCTATGAATAGTACACTGGAATGTGGTTAAAACATGAAATTTTAAGTTATATTTCTGTTACTACAATGAAAATTTAAAAGGTGTTTAAAGTTTTAATTTTTTAACATTTAAATGTATAAAAATAATAATAGATCTATTGATTACAAAAATTTAGCTCCACCCAAATATATGGAGGTAAAATTAACAAGACATTCCCTACAAGATGGTGTGAACAGGCCATAATGCAAAAATAACCTTAATATATTTCTTTAAATTATTAGAGATTTTGTAAATAAGGGACTTTATAACATGTCCTGATTTGTGTTCCAAGCATTATATTCCTAATTGCTTTGGCAAAGTGTCATCAAACAAAAGAGTATAGTGTGCATGGTTTTATATCAGATGAGCTCAGTTTTCCACTTGATTGAAGAGGAGAATAGCAATTTTCTAAAGGAAACAACAAGGGTTGTATCCTAATCCAAAATCACTGTTTTAGAGATCAAAGGGACCTTTTCAAGATATGTTCCTCAGCCATAGACCCTCAAATGACTTTATTTTAAAGAACAGGATAGGCTTTTTGGTGGGTAGACCTATTTACAGAAGAAGAGGTCATGGAAGAAAATAAAAACTGGATTCATCTGTCTGAGAACCTGGTCTCTGGGGAACAGAAAATCAGCAGGATTTTTATGCTGTTCAATTTGGTTTCCCAAAGGGATAAGATGGACTAGCAGTTAAAGTGAGAATAAGCAAATGTATCTAAGGAGCAGCTATGAAGAAGTTTTAAATACTTCATCTGTGGCTGTGCTTCAGCTGGTGAAACCTGGGGCTATATGGGGCTCGGTGGAGTCATTGGGGTTCTAGTTCTGGGTTAGGAACCAATGCCTGATTCCTTCCTACTGTCTTGTCAGCGACTGAGCTTCACTTTCCATCATCAAAGACTCTAGGAGGAATTTAGAGTTCCTCCTGGAGATCTTCCTTCCTGAGAAACTCTACAGATGAGTCAAATGGTCAAGTAGATCCTGAAGGAATGGGTTAGGTTGAATGGAAGATGAGAACTTTTATCAGAGATCATCTTAGTACTAATTCAGTCTAGTCGAGGACTTAAATTCCTTTATTTGCCTTTTTAATTAATGAATTTTATATTTATTATGTTTTTTTTTTTTTAAAAAGGAAGATTTGATTGAATTCAACATTTCAGGGGGTCAATGTTAGCAATTAAGTAATGTGAATGGAAGCCCAATTAGATTAAGGAATGTGAGGGATAAAGTGACTCTAGGAAAATCAGGACATTTGTCCAAGGAGTTTTGCCATTAAGTGTAGTGATAATTGGGATATTCACAGTGGAAGTATATGCATAAAGAGAAGTGACTTCTTTTTTATTTTCAAGACAAGTTACCTTTGAGAAGGCTTGCATATTCATTGGAAAGTTCTAGTCAACTTACCAAGTACCAGAATTACAAGAGATACTAAAGGGTGCAGCCTGAAAAGAAAAAACAAAAAACAAATGGAAGATATTTGGAGAAGTGTTTAGAAATGAAGGTTTTTGGGAAGACTAAATTAGGTTATGAAAAGAAAACAGACAATAGAACAATGTGATAACAGAGATCTGAAAGACAAAATGGATGAAGTAATGTCTTTACAGTAATAGCACTGAATGTTAATGGCTTGAACTCCACATCAGGGTATTAATATAGGGTATCACAGTCTTTCAAAGTTCAAGACCATGAGATATTTTCAGTAACCAGAAAACAACAAAAGCCAGAAAAAAGGAACCTTCCTATAGTTAAGAGGTTCCTCAAGATCTCTTGCAAATATCATTCAAGGATGAATGTTTGTAGTGTAAGTAGATTATTTTCTGTTAATTTTTATTCTTTATTGTTTTGTTTTTAGAAATATGTATTCAATTACTTTCTATATATGGCAAGGGATAAACTAGTTTCACTTAATGGCACTAATATAAAATTTACTGCTGACAAGAAATGTATATGTAAGTAAAAATGTGAGTTGTTTCAGGTGAAAATAGAAATATTATGTAACTGGTTTTTAGATATTTTAAAAATTGTGAAGGCAATTCAGAAAGACTGAGAGTTGAGAAAACTCATATTTCACCCCAATCCTTAAAGCACCCAAGTTTACTCTGGCCTCAGAGTTCCAATTTGGGGCAAGTTTGAACACAGTCATACTTTGAGACAGCTGCAGAGGTAGGCCATGAAATTTCATATGTGTAAACAAGAGAATCCGATCTGACAATGAACCGGGAGAGATCCAGGCCTCTCTGTGCCTGCACATTAAGACAATATGACAAGTTGGTAAAACTTGAGGACTGCTCTGGGAAGGGACCATGGAATGGAGCCTTGATCCCCCCACAGCTCTGCAGGATTTCCTTTTGCTTTGATTTGCATCTCCCTTTCAAGTCTTTCACGTTTTTCCTTCACTGTTCTCTCATCTCCATATTATAGTCTCCACTTGCCTCTCAGCATTCTCTGAAAGTCTCTCCTAGGAGGAAACATTGGAAAAAGAGACATGGTGAATAACATGGCTCAGATTCCACCAAGTTAATGCTGTGATCCTTGTGCATATGTACCCTCACCACAACCCTACCAGGTGGGCATCTCTGTTGCGATATCATCAATGAGTAAAATGAGACTCAGGGAGGTGAGGTCACTGGCCTACTAAACAATTGGTGAGGATTATAACCTAGGTCTGTGTGACCATCCCTTTATAGGCTCACATCAATTATTGATCCCCAGATCTCGATCAGCCTTGCCTGAACCAGGAAATTCTGATGTTTACACATCTTCTCTGGAGGGCCAGACTTTAGGCTGAAAGATTTCCCACACTTGATGCATTCATAAAGTTTCCCCCGTGTGAATTCTCTCGTGTAGAGTGAGTTTTCACTTCTTACAGAAGGATTTTCCACTCTCACTACATATATAGGGATTCACTTTTAAGTGACTCTTCTGATGTACATTGAAGGTTGATTGAGAGCTGAAATTTTCCCTAAACATGTTATAATCACAGGATTTCTCAGTTCTGTGAATTGAACAAGGGCTGAACTTTTTTCCACATTCAAAATGTTTCACCAGTATGTGATTTTTCTGGTTTTCTCTGAAGTGTGAATTCTGGCTGACAATTCTCCCTCTTATATCACTTCAATGAAGGTGAGTGAATAAAACTTTCTACAAATGTTTCTTCTAGTATTTCCTGGTTATTCTCTAAGAGAGTATCATGTTGGCAGTTTTCCACTGAGATGGTGTGACTAGTTCTCCAGCATCACTTCTCTGTGCAGGATCATCTGGGAAGAGCCCAGGTGCTGACACTCCTTTGGGCTGGACTCCACACTGACACTGGTGCCTGAAGCCTGTTCATTTTCTGTGCTTCTGGGGAGAATATAGAGCACTGTGAAGTTTTTCCCAGTTGGACTCTCCATGCACATGACCATTCCAGGTGCTCATCCTGTTCGTCTAGAGAAGGCAGCCCCCATATGTTTTGATGTGTTGTATTCTCAATTTTTTTTGTCTTATAAACCCAACCTATGGTCTATCTTGGAGAAGGATCCATGAGCACTTGAAAAGAATTTATATCCTGCTGTTTTGGGGTGCAATGCTCTGTAGATGTTTGTTAGGTCTACTTCATATATCATATTGTTCAAGATTTCTATTTTTTTATTTATCCTCTGTCCAAATCTTCTATCAAATAATGATAATGGTGTATTGAAGTTTTCCTCTATTATTGTAGAGATATCTATTTCTCCCTTCAGCTCAGCAAGTATGTTCCCCATGTATCTTGGGCATCTCAGGTTAGGCACATAGATCTTTATTATAGTTATTTCTTCTTGCTGAAATGACCCTTTTATTAATATATAATGATTTTCATCCCTTATAACAGTTTTGCATTTAAAATCTATTTTGTCCGATATTAGTATTGTTACTCCAGGTCATCTTTGATTACAATTTGCATGGAATATCTTTTTCCAGCCATTTACTTTTAACATGGTTGTGTCATTATGTCTGAAGTGAGAGTTTTGTTGGCAGGATATATATGGCTTAGCTTTCCATTGTCAAATCACACTATTGTCTGTCTTTTTTTACTATTTAATTTACCCTTCCTAATAATCTTCATTTCTAAATGATTTCCAAGTCTCTCACCCTTGTTGTTTGTTGTTGTTGCTGTTGTTTTATTAGGTTGCAGAATTCTCTTGTAATTCTGATTTTTGTAACATATTTTATCATTTTTTGTTTGTGAAGACTTTGAACTCACCCTCATTTTGAAAGACAGCCTTGGCACATACAGAATTCTTGGTTGGCATTTTTTAAAATTTCAATGCCTTAATACATCATACCACTTTTTCTTGCCTCCAAGGTTTCTGATGAGAGATTGACACTTAATCTTATCAAGCTCCCTTCCTATGTGATGCTTTTTTTCTTTTGCTCCTTTAAGAATCCTCTCTTTATCTCTGATATTTGTCATTCTGAATATTAGTTGCCTTGGCGTAGGTCTATTCAAATTTATTCTGTTCAGGGTGCCTTTTTGTCCCTCCTGGATACTTATATTTATGTCTTCCATAAGAGATGGGAAGTTTTTGGTCATTATTTCCTTAAGTATTCTTTCTGCCCCTTTTCCATTCTCTTCTCCTTTTGGGATAACAAAAATATGTATCTGTGAACATTTCACAGTTTCATTCAATTCCCTAAGACTCTTCCACTTTTTTCATTCTTTCTCTGTTCTCCTGTCTTTTCCAGTTCAGATGACCTAACTTTGAAATCACAAATACTGTCTTTGAGCAATTCAAATCTGATTTCATCTGCCTCTAATATACTGTAATCTCATCCATTGTGTCTTTCATTCCCATAAGGTCTGTTACTTTTCTTTTCAGGCTTTCAAATTGTTCTTTATGCTTACCCAGTGTATTAGTCATCCAATAGGGGTGCTGATGCAAAGTACCAGGAAACAGTTGGCTTTTATAAAGGGTATTTATTTGGGGATAAAAGCTTACAGTTACAAGGCCCTAAAGAGTTCAACTCAAGGTTATATTTCTCATGAAAGTCTTTTGTCACATTTTGAAGCAAGATGGCTTCCAATCTCTGTGAGGGTCAGCCATTTTCTCTAAACACTCTGCGATCCTAGCCTCTTCTGATCTCAGCTGTAGGATGTTTTAGGGTTCATTTCTTTCTGGGCTCAGCTGCTCTATTATCTTCAAAAGGTCAGATGTAAACTATCAAGTGAATGGCTCCTTTCTCTTTGTGGGGCCACAAGATCTCACCTCTGGTATCTGTGGAGCTCTTTTATCTTCTTCTCTGTTCCCCTGTGTGTCTTCTTGAGTGAGTGTCCATATATAAAGAGCACCAAGGGTGAGGGGACTCAAACCTGAGTTTCCCTAAGATCCACACATATGGCTTGTAATTTTTTGTGATGTCTAGTCATATGAATATGTTGGTGAATTTACTCTGAATGCCAATTTATTTCTCTTGTCTATTGTTTTTTACCCCCCACAGGTCTTCTTTGATATTTGGTTCAACTTATTCTAAGTCTTTAAAATTGCCCAGCTTGAGTTATCAAAATCATGCCAGGGATTCATTGATGGGGTGAAGATTTTCTCTGAGGAGTTAGGATACAGAGAGAACCAAAAGCAGAATTTGCTCATGCAATTTCCAGATGGGCCAGCAGATTGCATGCATTGGTGCACTTTTCCACAGAGATGTTTCAGTTTCTGTTTTGCTGTGTTTTGGTCTGGCCAAAGCCAAGATTCAAAGAAAATTCTGCTGGCCAAATCCTCTGAAGAGAACTGTCCTGATTCCCGCTCCCATTTATCTTGCAACAGCTAACAGGGAGTAAGACGTCTGTTCCCCTTTCAGTCAGTTTTAGTGATTCAGGGATTTTACTCAGCCTAATATCTTGGGGCTGGGGGATGTGAGCCCTTCAAGCTGCCTTGGGAGTTTGGTAATTCACAGGGTTTTTTTTCAGTTCTTTGTCTTGCTGTCCCTCACCCTCCTGGGAGTTGTTAACACTGTCCTGGTCTTCTGAACTCCAAAGAAAGACAGATTTTGGCTCTTTCTCCATTGTTTTTGGTGAGATAGTTGAGCCCTGCCTGCCTAAACCCACACCATCTTCACACAGTGGCTCACTTGTCCCATGTGTTTTTAAAAAGTTTATTTGTGTATTAATTTATACTTTATTTTCTGGTCTTTTTCTCCTAAATTATTAATCCATATCAATATTATTAAATTATTGTTATTTCCCATCTTGTCTTTTAGAAGTTAGATTTATATATTATAATCAATTATGGCTATTACTCTTCTTTTGAAATAACTATATTTAAACTAGTTTCATTCTCCCTGATGTTTTTATTTCATAAATTCACATTTTCTTCAAATTTCTTGTTTAAAAAATGCATAATATTCACATATTTAATTAGAGAAAAAAAAAGAGCAATGTAGGTGTAGTCCATGATCATTTGGCTCATGCATTTTATTGGAGAACTGAAAGTACAATTGTAATTGTGCATATGACATAAAGTCCTCAGGGAACAATCATGAACAAAGATAAATCAGACTAAAAACACTGATTGTCATGGTTTGCATGGGATATTAGATAGGATGGTCTGGGAATACCTTTGCTTGTTGGACAAAAAAACAGAACCAGGACTGGAGTGTGCCCATAGGATTTGTCAAAAAAAAAAGAGGCCAAAACCCAGAGCCTTGGAATAATAAATAAAAGATTGCTGCACCAGAAAGTGAGTGAGGGAACTACTTCATCTACCATGGGACCATAAATAGCAATGTGGACAAATAAATATTGGACAGGTAAAGAAATAGCATGTAGATCAGGGTGTGATGTGGAGACCATGACAAGGCACTTGCAACTAAAATGCCTGTTCTGTTGTGGCCTTTGAGTCTGGAGAAGCCTTGTCTCCCACACTGCTTGCCTGCTCTCTCTCCAATCTCACTCTTCCATTTGACTCTCCTTCCATAGGAAATTTTGCATTAGCAGTGAGCATCCTTCTTTTTAAACTATTTTTGCATTCAGTTGAGGGGTTTTAGAAATTTTGACCATTTCTAAGAGTAGAAGATAAATTTAAACTTGTGATCTGCAAGGCAATTGTAGACATATGTGTGTACGTATTTGTGTACACACAAATATGGCTGAGTGATGATAATAATGAAATTATTTTGAAGGTGTCCATACTATGTATGAAGCACACTTACATTTCTTATGGTATATTTTACTCTATTCTATAATTTTTATAAAATACAATATTGACCCAACTATGGGATTTAGTCACAGAATAAGCCTCTAGTGTGTCTTTCACATGCATTTTAGCAATTCTGTGCTTCTTCTATTTTTTTCATCATTGATATTTCTGTGAAACTATTTTCATTCATTATCACAATAAATATTTAATCATCTATTGCTATAAACAAACAACAACTGATCAGGTCTGGGGGAAAGTGTATAGAATATTGATCCATCCTTCAAGACAGTCACATTTGGCAGAGAGAAAACACATTGACTGAAATAAAAGGAGCATGAAACTATAGTGCCTACCACTCAAGTTAAGTGCATCTGTGAGGATGTTAAGAATAAGTTTCAAAAGAATATGAGGTCAGGCTATCCTGAATTGGTTAGAGGTTTCTATAGGAGCAGGAGTGAAAAACATTTCAACTGAAACTGTTGCAGAGACTTCAGAAAGAGGGAAGTAAAAATATAAAGTCACTGAATATGATAACTATGGATTTCTGGTTAAGGTGCATGTCAAGTTAAATGTCTTGGAAATCAGAGTGCATAAAGGCAGGCATTGGTGAGAGGAGGTGTTGTTAGGCTGTTCATGGAGAGTGAAGCTTATGTTTGAGGCTGTGGAAAGTTGGCTTCATTGTCCAGTAGAATTGCATGTCATTGAATTTGACCATCAACTTCATAATATAGATAATGCCTGCTTCTATATGAATATCATCTTGAAGGTTGCTCATTCTGTGATTGGTAGGAGAAGTGTTGAGGAAATGAAATAGGACCATGGAGTCAATGACGTGAGTTATGAAAAGAAAGATTGAAAACTAGAAGGCAATTCTCATTACAATTGATATCCACATATTTACTAACAGGAAGGAACTATGTGGCGTTTTTACATATATTATTTGTCTCTCAAATTTCTTAGGAGAATGAATGCCATATTCCTTATTATATAAGGAAAGTATTAAGATTTAGAATGTTTCACTTCTTATCAAAGTTTATCAGCAAACGTGGTATATGCAAGATTGAAAACCAGGTTTATTCCCAAGAGCAGTAAATGAGTGTTCTATTTCTCCCTGCCCTCCAAAAGTTGCTATTTCTATTTTTTTTAATAGCAGCCATTCTAATAGGTGTGAAATGGTATCTCTTTGTGGTTTTGAATTTGCACTTCCTTGATGGCTAATGTTATTGAGCATTTTCATGTGCTTTCTTTCACTTTGTATACCTACTATTTCAGAAATGTGTGGCCCATTTCACATTTGGGTTGTTTGTCTTTTGATGGTAAGCTGAATTTCTTTATATATTCTGGATATTAAGCCTTATTTTATAGTTGGTTTCCAAGTCTTTTCATACATTGTGTAGACTGTCATTTTACTTTTATGATAAAAACTTTTGAGGCACAAAATTTTTGTTTTGTTTTTTTTCTTTTGTTGTCTGTGCTTTGGGTGTAAAATCTGAGTAAACATTGCCCAACCTAAGGTTCTGAAGATGCTTCCCCATGTCTTCTTCCAGGAGTTTGCTAATTTTCGCTCTTATATTTAAGCATTCAATCCATTTGTAGTTGAATTATGAAGAACATGTGAGGTAAGGGTCCTCTTACTTTTTTTTCAAATGGCAATAAAATTCTTGGCTAGCAGTTCCTTTCTTTCTACAGTTATTATTTTAACTCACTTCCTTCTTGCATCCAAGGTAAGGTGAGAAATTGACATTGAATCTAATTTGGAATCCTTCATGCATAACATACTGCTTTTCACTTCCAGCTTTCAGAAGTCTCCCCTTGTCCTATGCATTTGATTTTATGATCAATACATGATGGGGTATTTTTTTTTAAATTCATGTTTATCCTGTTTTATATTCTCTGGGCTTCTTGGATATGAATATAAAGGTTTTCTGCTAAGTTTGGAAAGTTCTTTGTCATTATTAATTTTGATATCCTTTCTGGCCCTTTCTCATAATATATATATTAGTGTGGCTGATGGTGTTCCAGAAATATCAGCTCTTTTAACTTCTAACAATTCCTTTTCTTTTCTACTTCTCAGCCATTCTCATTTTAATATCTTATCTTTGAATACTCAGATGGTTTCTTATGCCAGCTCCAATCTGCTCTTGAAATTCTCCTGGGAATTTGTCATTTCAGTTATTGTGGTCTTCAACTCCAGCAGCTCCATTTGGTTCCATTCTAAAATTTCTATTTCTTTTCTTGAACTCTCATAATGCTCATTAATTGCTTTCCTGATGTTCCTCAGTTTTTTCTCTGTCTTTTCTTTCATTTAAAAAAAAAACATTTTTAAGGCCACTTTTTAATGTCTTTGGCATGTACACATTATGGTGTTCTTCATTGCTGTTTGTTGGATTTTTATCCTCCTCGTTTAAATTGGCCCTCATTTCATGTTTTTTTCTTTGTTTTGTACTCTTTTATTGTACACTGCACATTTTAATATTTAAGAGTATTATTTCTAGGGTTTATTCCCTGAGATATCTATTTCTTGTTTTTGTAAACAGCTTGTGATAAGACAGAGATTTTCTTCAGCTTCAGTCCTCCTATCAGGAAGGTCTGCCCAATGCAAATGAAGTCTGCAGAATTTTTACTATCTTCCTGGCCCTCTGCTTTGTTCTGGGATTTTGCTTGTTAGTTGTTTTGGGGCTCCCTATTTCTCAAGAGACAGATCTCCCTCTCCCCAGTGTTTATGCAGGTAAGTTTTTGCCCAATAATGATAAACTCCATGTTTTCTTAAACTCTTATCATTGTCTTAATCTGCTTTGCCTGTAGGCCAAATTCTGAAAGGATGGCAACTCTGCAGGTAACTTTCACAAATCAGTCTTTCCCAGCCAAAACAGAGCCAGGAACCCACAAATATTGTTAGGGCCAGCTCTGAAGTGCCCTGTGGAGTGAATCAAGAAGGGAACCAAGAGCTTCTCTGACTGAGCAGATTGAAACTGTGGTTGCTTTTAGAGTGGTCCCCCAGTTAGCTGAATTCATGAATCAAAAGCCATTTTGCTAATCAAAAGCTGTGTTCAGTGATTGGCCATGCCCACACTGCTCTTGAGGTATTGAATATTTATGTCCGTTTTTATCATCAGTAAGCTACTCAGAGACTAGAACTTGTGGCAGCTTGCAGGGTAGGTGGGTGATGGGCACCAGGAGCCAACTTGCAGAGTGTGATTTACTGTTCATTAATCTGAGTTTTCAGGCTCTGCCTCGCTCTCAACCTTGGATGCTGCTCAGTGTTCTTCTGGTCTATGGAGTTTCAAAATAGTTGTTTCAGACACTTCCTGACTGTTTAGTAGTTATTCTGGTGGAAGGACTGAGTCATGGAATTCCCTATTTTGCCTTCTTCCCACATCCTTCCCCTAAATTGCCATGAGGACTAATATTTTGATAGTCCAAATACATGAACACTCAAATATTGTGAAAGCTAATGTATTTTTTATTGAGGCATTTCAATTGGTGTCCTCCTATGTACACAAGTAAGTTTTCTCTTTAATGCAGAATCCAAAGCTTAACTAATGAATAAATTCATCATTAAATTATACCACAAGGAAATTTAAAAATTAAAAATGCTGCCTTTTTCAGTTATGTTAAATTTATGCTTTTAAAATTCTGCCTGTCCTTTGGTCATACCCTCTACTCCAGATCCATTCTTGGGCTTGTCAGAAAGATAAAGTATATTAGTATGTGTTTTCATTATTGTTAGAGCTCTGCATGTTGTTTTAGTTTCCTAGGGCTCCTGTAAAAAAGCACCACACACTGGGCATCTTGAAACAACTGAACAGTTTAAATTCTTTTATAGTTTTGAAGGCCAGAAGTCTGAAATCAAGGGTCAGCATGGTTGTGCTCTCTTTGTAACATTGAAGGGGGACTCTGTTTTTCCATTCCCTCCTCTTTCTCCTGGTATCCCAGCATCTGCATCTCTGACAAGCTACCAGAAGGTGCTGTGGCTGCTGGATCATGGACCTCACTTGGAATAGTGAGGCATTAGAGGGAGGTGAACATTATCATCATCACATTCTTTTATCAATGGAGGAGACATTTTCCTTAATGGTGCTGAGATGCATTGTGCACAACTATAACATTAGTGTTTAGTTGGATGCTTATTTGACATGAGTTTCAAGAGGTAAAGGTGAATTCTCAAGTCTATTATCTCTCAAACAAGAGTGATGTGTCAGTGTAAAGAGGATGCACTTGGTGGAGACAGGCCTTTGAAATAGCTGGGATAAGTGAACATCCGCACTTAAATATTAAATTTTTAAAATTGATCAGCTGTCTATAATATATTCACAAGTGTTTCCAGACTTGTCGTGAGAGCTAGAAGGGAAAAGGTCTACCAGGAAGTTTTTAAATTCCTTCCAGGAAGTCAGAAGTTGCTGCTGGGTAGAGGTTTCATTTGAAATGCAAATGGACATCAGAGTCAATGGAATTGGAAAGAGGAGGGAGTTTGAGGTATTAGTTCTTTTCCTGCCTCTCATGTTTGGTCGTGAATATGAGGACTGAGTAGAGATGGAGGTATTGGTGACCTGAGGTTTACCAGAAGAGGTGTTATGGGATAATGTTGCCAGTTCCTTTGCCAATTTTCTGTAAAATAGAACACAAATGTCATGGCCACTGAGTGTTCACTAATGCATTAAAAAAAACAAATATTTTTGGTAGGCATATCCAGGAGCCACAGCCTGCCTGGATGCAAATCAGACCTGACTGTGACCCCAGAAATCAGGGTCCAAAGGCCATATGGCTCCTGTGATGGCAGCAGAAGAGTAGGCTGTAGATGGATTAAGTGTTGATAGAAGGGAACCAGTGCAGTTCTTCCATGGTTTCCAGTCATATGAGTCTAGGGAAAACATAACAGCTTTTAGATATTTCAGCCCACATGTGACAGAGTTTCCAAGAACACACAAAGGAAGTGATTCAGACCCATGCCAGTCAGGAATCATAACAGGAAATGTGGTGGAAAAGCTTTCTCAAGGTTCCTTTACCTATCTTCTTGCAAAAAGGAGAGACATCTCAACTTCCAGACACAGCAGAATGGAAGATAGAGAACAACAAAAACAATGAAGTCCTACAGAGAAAATCATAGCCAAAATGAAAATGGAGTAGGAATAAAATGAATAACCTCCTTGAAGAAGTGTCGGCAATGATCCTTCAAAGTAACCCCATGGCAATAAACTTGACAAACTTACAGTTTTAATAATGGCTGTTCAACAACTGAAATCTGAATTAGGCATGACAAATTCTTATAAGGGAGATAATTATAGACCTTCATTTATTCAGGATCATGAGCTCAGATACTTAATCCTTAAGACTGAAGCAAGTTTCTTCTTTTTTTCCTATAGATATTTAATGGATAGTATCTGTAGTATAGATGGTATATCTGCTTTTCAATACCTGTAAATTTTAAAATAAAATTGAAAAATTCTACAGAAACACAATTTACCAAAGCTGAGAAAATAAGAAATAAAAATTCTGAACAGTTCTATCATTTAAATGCATTGAATATATAAATCACAAATTTTCCTTATAAAATCTTTAGACCCAGTTGACTTCAATAGTAAACCTTATGAAACATTTAAGGAAGAAATAACATCAGTGTTACACAAACTCTTCTGGTGAAGTGAAAAGTGGGGGGAGACTTGCCAACATCTTTCATGAAGATAGCATAACAATTATACCAATATACAAATGGGCAAAAATAATTGAATAAGCAGGACTCAAAAGAAGATATCCAAGTGACCTTTTGATGAATATCAAAAGGCACTCAAACACAATAGTAATAAGGGAAATGCAAATTAAAATTACAATGAGCTACCATTAGAGACCCTTTAGATAGACATCTGGATTTTTCCGGTCAAAAGACAGGAAAATATAAGATGGTTTCCAGTCAAAAAGATGGTGGAGTGAGCCACCCTAAGAATTTACATGCCACAGAAGCTAAAAGCAAAAAGCATAAACTAACAGAACCATTTTTTTTTTCAAAGCTCATTGCTTTCTGGGGTCTGTTAACTCACAGCTTCTGGATGCTTCCCACGGCTTCTCTCCCCTTTTGATTTTCACTCTGCATATAAAAGACCCAAATATCCAAATTAAAACCAAGCCTGATTCAGCTAGCCCATGCCTTAACTACTTTAGTTACCTCTACATCTGGAAGTGATCATATTGATCCACCCTTAACAACTTGCACTGTAATTTCTGTCTCCACGAGCTTATACATTCTCTATATTTTCTAGTAACCAAAGACTAAAATTTAACATCCAAAATGTATAATCATCTCATTCGCTTTGATACCAACTTCATTTCAATGGTATATGCAAACTATGTCCATATATCCCTCTATCACCCTACCTTTATGTAGTTATTGTCAAATTACATGTTTATACATTATGAATCCAACAACACTGATAAATCAATACTTTTTTACATAAAAAATAAGTGTATAATAAAACTTGTGAGCTTACAAAACAAATGTGTTTAATATCATACAGGACTCTCATATCTCACCTTACCACCAATACCTTGGATTGTTGTGAAACATTTTTAGTAAATGATGAAATAGCATCCTCAAAATATTACTACTAAACAAGTATCTTAAATTTGATATATTTTCCCCAACCTACCTTATTATTATTGTTATTTTTATATCATGCATAGGTGAACATACAAAAACAATAAGCATATAGTACAAGATGTGATTTACAAAACAAAGATGCATAACATCATATGGGGGTCCAATACATCAACCCACCACAAACACCTTGAATTGTTGTGAAACATTTATTACACATTATGAAAGAATATCATCAAAATCTTACTAATAACTACAGTCCATATCTTATAATTGTGTATTTTTCCCCCAACCCACCTTAATTTTTAAAATATATTTTTATTAAAGAAGTTGTGAACTTACAAAATAATCATGCACATATGCAGAAATCCCATACAACTCCCCTCCAACAACACACCACACATGGTGGAACATTTATTACAGATTATGAGATAATATCATCAGACTATTACCATTAACCATATTCCATAGAATACACTTGGGACATTTTCTCCATGCTCCCCCATTATCAACTCAGTACAACTTTGGCAGAAATGCATGAATATTACAGTGCTGCTGTTAATGACAGTCCATAGGTCACTCCATTTGTAATTTTCCCATGTTTCTCAAAATTCCCACCACCCTGCAATAGTGACATAAATCTGCTCTAGCTCACAAAGGGCACTCTTTCATCTGTACAATCACCCAAAATTTTCATGCTGATGGAATTTTTATCATTTTTAACTACTACACATCATAGTTTTCTGAATGCTTTTCTTCCTTGTTTCAGTTTATTCTTAAATATTTGATTCTTTTAGTTGCTATTGTAAATGGAATTTTTTTCCTGACTTCCTCCTCAGAGTGCACATTACTAGTGTCTTTTAAAGTCTATTTCATGTGATATAAATATAGCTACTATGACTTTTTATTTTTATTTTTGGTTACTGCAGGCATGGAGTATATTTTTCCTGCTTTCCACATCAATCTATTGGTATCTTTAGGTCTAAGATGAGTATCTTCCAGACAGCATATAGATGGCTCATATTTTCTCATCCATTCTGCCAGTCTGTTTCTTTTGATTTTAGGTTTAATCCATTAATATTCAATATAAGGGTTGGAAGCGTGACTCCCATCCATCCGGTAACTGGGTGACCTGACCCAGAGGGAGGGGGCATTTTCTGAGGGGAGATCTCTGGTAAGAGAGCTTTATTTTCTGGGGATTTGGCTTCCTGAAGCCCCCTGTAACATAGATGAACAAAACAGCTGCAGTGAATCAGCACCTGGAGGAGGGGAGGGGTTAATCTTCTGAGGGAGTTGATTAGACTAGCAGCCAAGGGATACACCCAGGCCCCACAGAGCTGGGAAGAGGGACAATCTCCAAGAGAGGGAGAGTTCTCACAGAAAGCAGAGAGGGGATAATTTAGCTGTTGGTCTGGCTGCCTGGACCCCCTCATAACTTTGGGGAGCAGATAAGCCAGCTTGAAGCAGCACCAGGCTGAGGGGAGAGGCAAATCTGCAGAGTAAACCTCATTTACCTGCAGCCCGATGACGCAGGGTTGCTGATCCAGAAGGCGGAGTCTGTCATTTTTAGCATTCTACACTGAAAAACATCAGACTTTTGCATCCCTGAGGAATCCAGAAATTGGGAAGTGCTTGATTAGTTTCCATGAGCCCAGTTAGGGCCCCCTCCATGAGGGGGGTGGTCTAGAGAAGGACTTATTTTTGTTTCTGTATTACACCAAAAATAAATAAATAAATAAATAAATAAATAAATAAAATGGTCCCATTAATAAATGAAAAATAAATTCTTTTTAATTTAGTTTAATAGCCAAAAGCTACTTCAGGAACTGCATATAAAAACACTGTGGGAAAATTGCTTGATAAACACAAGCAGGCTGAGAGGATCCACAGGACCCCAGGGAATATTGATCCCCTTTAGCTTTGTTGACTGCTTGCCAGTGTGGTTGCTTGCTTTTCCTCTGTTTATTTGTTGCCCCTTGCTTTTCTTTCCTCTTTCTTCCCACCTTTCTTCTTTCTTTCATTTTTTTAAAATTAGGTGCTCCTAGCTTCTCTCTTCTTTGCTGTGCTTCTTTTTCAGTAATTTCCCATTCTCTCTATATATTGATTTTGTATTCCAAACTCTCTATATCTCTCCTCATCTTTCTGCCCTCTTTTTTCTGCTGTGGATATTAAATATCATTTTTTTTCCATACACCCACAACTCAAGGGTGTCAATTTCTATTCCCTCTATTTTGTTTTTTTCTTTCTTTATTAATATTAACTCTTTCCTTTTAGCCCTTTCTTAACTGTTTCTTTCCCTCATTATTCTATCCTTCTAAATCATTTTATATATAGTCCTCGATTTGGTTTCCCAATCCATTGTAGGTACTCCACTTTGTTTCTTATTACTCTACACTGCCTACTTGAGGTAATATTCACTTCATTAAGTGTTATTTGGTCCCTCTTCTAACTTTTATCAATATTACTATTATCCTTCTTCCTTTTGCACATCTTTTGATTCCTCCAGAACTAATCTTTTGCCTTCAAGGGAACATAGAAAGAAGCAAGGAAATAAAATAAGAAGAAAAAGTATCAAAGAGAAAACTTTACACACACACAGAACCATCAGCTAAATAAAACTCTAAAACAGAGAGAGAAGCTAATCAACTGAATAAATCCGTCAAGATAAAATGATGACTAGAGGGCAACAAAAAATTACAAACCACACTGAGAAACAGGAAAATGAGGACCAATCCAAAGAGTGAACTGAAAACCCAGAACTGAAGCAGATCATTGAACAATAATCAAAGTTTTCCAAACAAATATCATGGACCAACTTAAAGAAGTGAAGGAAGAGATTAAGAATATAAAGAAGACACTTGGGGAACCTACTGAAGAAATTGTAAACACTCCCAAAAAGATAATGGATATGATGGTCACCAATGGCACAATCCAAGAAATAAAAAAGACGCTGGATACACATAGCAGCAGATTTGAACAGGCAGAAGAAAGAATTTGTGATGTGGAAGACAATACATCTGAAATCAAACAGATAGAAAAAAAAATAGACAAAAAGATAGAAAAAATCCAGCAGGGACTCGGAATTAACCAACAACACAAAATGCTTAAACATACGCATTATGGGCATCCCAGAAGGAGAAAAGAAGGGAAACAGAACAGAAGAAGTGTTGAAGGAAATAACAGCTAAAAACTCCTCAACCCTATTGAGAGAGATGGATGTGCAGATCCAGGAAGCAAAGCGCACCCCAAACAGTATGAATCCCAACAGGCCAACCAAAAGACATATACTTGTCAAAATGTCCAATTCTCAAGACAAAGAGAAATTACTCAAGGCAGCAAGAGAAAATTGAACCATCACATACAAGGGAAGTACAATAAGATTAAGTGCTGATTTCTCAGCTGAAACCATTGAGGCAAGAAGACAGTGGTATGACATACTCAAAATACTAAAAGAAAAAACTTCCAGCCACGAATTTTCTACCCAGCAAAACTGGCATTCAAAAATGATGGAAAGTTCACAGATAAACAGAAATTAGGAGAGTATGTCCATAAGAAAACTGCACTTCAAGAATCACTAAATGAAGTTCAACAAGTTGAAAGAAAAAACAATGGTGAGACCGTTGGAGGAGAGCTTAAAAGTAACTAACAAGACAAAAAATAAAAACAAAACAACATATGACATACATTTATCCAAAGAAAAATGGCTGAAGTATGAAATTCATTACGAGTAATAACACTGAATGTTAATGGACTAAATTCACCTATCCAGAGACACAGATGGGCAGAATGCTTAAGGAAATATGACCCATCTATATGCTGTTTACAAGAAACCCACCTTCAACCCAGGGATTCAAGGAGACTTAAAGTGAATGGCTGGAAAATCATTTTACAAGCTAACAATAGGCAAAAACGGGCAGGTGTAGCTATTCTAATATCAGAGAAAATAGACTTTAAATGCAAAACTATCATAAGAGACAAAGATGGACATTATATATTAGTAAAAGTGGTAATCTCTCAAGAAGAGAGAACAATCATAAACATTTATGCACCTAATCGAGATGCTTCCAAATACATGAATCAAATCCTGGGAAAAACTAAGTGGAGAAATAAATGCCTCTAAATTATAGCAGGGGTTTTTAACACACCATTATCATCATTAGACAGAACATCAACACAGTGAATCAGTAAAGAAATAATGGCTCTCAAGAATACATTATAGGAACTGGACTTAATAGACATACACAGAACACTACACCCAAATAGAGCAGGATTTACTTTCTTCTCGAGTGCACATGGATCATACTCCAAGATGGACCACATTCTAGGCCACAGAACAAGTCTCAATGATTTCGGAAAAATTGATATTATACGAAGTAATTTCTCTGAACACAACGGAATGAAATTGGAAATCACTAAGCGATAGACAAACAGGTTAGGCACAAGGATATGGAGGTTAAACAACACACTCTTAGACAAACAGTGGGTCATGGAGGAAATATCAAAAGAAATCAGCAACTACCTTGAAAATAATGAAGATGAAAAGACAACATATCAAAACCTATGGGATGCAGTGAAAACAGTCCTGAGATGGAAGTTCATAGCCATAAATTCATATATTAAAAGAGAAGAAAGAGCTAAAATTGAAGACCTAACTGCACACTTGGAGGAATTGGGAAAACAACAACAAACTAAAACAAAAAGAAGTAGAAAGAAGGAAATAACAAAGATTCGAGAAGAAATAAATGAAATAGAGAATAAGAAAACACTAGAAAAAATAAACAAAACCAAAATGTGGTTCTTTGAGAATATCAATAAAATTGACAAACCCGTAGCCAGACTAACAAAGAAAAAGAGAGAAAATATTCACATACACAAAATAAGGAATGAGCAAGTGGATATCACTACTGACCCACAGAAATAAAGAGTTTCAAAAGAAGATACATTGAAAAATTATATGCCAAAAAGAATGATAATTTAGAGGAAATGGACAAGTTTCTAGAAACTCACAAACAGCCTACATTGATGAAAGAAGAAATTGATGAACTCAACAGACCAATTACAAGTATAGAAATAGACTCAGTCATCAAAAACTTCCCAACTAAGAAGAGCCCAGGACCAGATGGCTTCACAGCTGAATTGTACCAAACATTCTGGAAGCAGCTAACACCAATTCTGCTTAAGCTCTTCCAAAATATAGAAGTAGAAAGAATATTGCCTAACACATTCTACAATGCTAACATTACCCTAATACCAAAGCCAAGCTAAGATACCAAAAGAAAAGAAAATTACAGACAAATTTCTCTAATGAATCTACATGCTAAAATCCTCAACAAAATACTTGCTAATCACATTCAACAACATATCAAAAGGATTATACACCATGACAAAGTGGGTTTCATCCCGGGCATGCAAGGATGGTTCAATATAAGAAAATCAATCAATGCAATACACCACATAAACAGATTGAAAGAAAAAAAATCACATGATCATCTCTATAGATGCAGAAAATCATTCAAAGAAACACAGCACTCTTTAATGATAAAAATACTAAAAAATATAGGAATAGAAGGAAACTTTCTGAATATGATAAAGGGTATACATGAAAAACGGAAAGCCAACATAATTTTCAATGGTGAAATCATTAAAGTCTTCCGTCTGAGATCAGCAACAAGACAAGGATGCCCTCTATCACCACTCCTATTTAACATTGTCTTAGAAGTACTTGCCCAAGCACTGAGGCAAGAACAGGACATAAAAGGCATCCAGATTGGAAAGGAAGAAGTGAAAATTTCATTATTTGCAGATGACATGATCTTATAGATAGAAAGCCCTGAAAAATCTACAACAAAGCTTCTAGAACTTATAAATGACTTCAGTAATGTTGCAGGCTACAAGATCAATGCCCAAAAATCAGTAGCATTTCTGTACACCAATAACAAGCAATCTGAGGAGGAAATCAAGAAAAAAAATCCCATTTACAATAGTAACTAAAAGAATCAAATACCTAGGAATTAATTTAACCAAAGATGTAAAGGACTTATACACAGAAAACTACACAACACTGTTGAAGGAAATCAAAGAAGACTTAAATAAATGGAAAAATATTCCCTGTTCATGGATAGGAAGACTAAACATCATCAAGATATCTATCCTACCCAAACTAATCTACAGCTTTAATGCAATCCCAATAAAAATCAACACTGTATAATTAAGGAACTGGAAAATCTAACCACAAAATATATTTGGAGAGGTAATAGGCCCCGAATTGCCAAAGACATATTGAAAAACAAAAATGAAGTTGGAGGTATCACATTACCTGACGTTAAACATACTACAAAACTACAGTGATCAAAACCACATGGTATTGGCACAACGATAGACCAATTGACCAATGGAACCGAATAGAGATTTTGATATAGACCCTTGCATATACTGTCATCTTTTATTCAACAAGGCCACCAAGCCCACTAAATTGGGAGAGAATGGCCTCTTTAACAAGTGGTGCTTGGAGAACTGGATATCCATATCCAAAAGAATGAGAAAAGAATACCATCTCACACCCTATACAAAAATCAACTCCAGATGGATCAAAGATCTAAATATAAGAGCCAAAACCATAAAGACCTTGGAATATAATGTCGGGAAGCATGTACAGGACCTTGTAATAGGAAATGGTTTCATGAACTTCAAAGCCAAAGCACGAGCAGCAAAAGAAAAAAATATATAAATGGGATTTCATCAAAATTAAAAACTTCTGCACCACAAAGGATGTTATTAAGAAAATAAAAAGGCAGTCTAAACAATGGGAGAAAATATTTGGCAATCATATAAATGATAAGAGCCTAATATCCTGCATATATAAAGAAATCCTACATCTCGAAAATAAAAAGACAAACAACTCATTTAAAAATTGGGCAAGTGACCTGAAAAGATACTTCTCCAAGGAAGAAATACAAAAGGCTAAAAAGCACATGAAAAAATGCTCGACATCACTAGCTATTAGGGAAATGCAAATCAAAAGCACAATGAGATACCATCTTACACCCATCAGAATGGCAGCTATCAAAAAAACAGCAGAATATAAGTGTTGGAGAAGATGTGGAGGAATAGGAACCCTCATCCACTGCTGGTGGGATTGTGGAATGGTCCAGCCACTGTGGAGAACACTTCGGCGATTCCTCCGAAAACTAACAATAGATCTTCCATATGATCCAGCAATTCCACTACTGGGTATATACCCAAAAGAACTGAAATCAAAGACATGAACAGATGTATGCACACCAATATTCATAGCAGCATTGTTCACAATTGCCAAAATTTGGAATCAGCCATGGTGCCCATCAACAGATGAACGGATAAGCAAAATGTGGCACATACATACAATGGAATATTACTCAGCTGTTAGAAGGAATAAAGTGCTAACACATGGAATAACATGGATGAATCTTGAAGACCTTATGTTGAGTGAAGCAAGCCAGGCATTGAAGGAAGAACAGTTTATGACCTCATTGATTTGAACTGAGGTA